>PVLA01001746.1:55718-283181 GCA_004027455.1 Hydrochoerus hydrochaeris | reverse complement strand
CGAAACTAAGGATAGACTATCAAATCTTTAAGACAAGTTGGCAGCATGTGATCATGAAAAGAAAGATCTCTTAAAAATAACAAGGAAATAGGCAGAAACAATACAAAGGCTAGAAGATGACAAGAGAATCTACAATTTAAGAATAAGAAACATGAACGAAGAAGCAGGAATACATACAGGCGAATTACAAAGGCTATTCAAGGAAATAATTAAGGAAAACTTCCCAAGCATGGGAAAAGAAAATGACATTTGGTTGTGTGAGGCATACAGAACTCCAACCACCTACCACAAAAACAGAGCTACACCCAGACATATAATAATCAAGATACCAGAAATTCAATATAAAAACAGAATATTAAAAGCTGTCAGAGAAAAGAAACAGATTACCTATAAAGGTAAGCCCATCAGGATCACAGCTGACTTCTCGACACAGACCATCAGATCAAAAAGAGCTTGGAGCAAAGTCTTCCAAGCCCTGAAAGAAAATAACCTCCAGCCCAGATTGATGTACCCTGCAAAACTGTCACTAGAAATTAATGGAGAAAAAAGATGCTTCCATGACAAAGAGGAACTGGGCGAGTTTGTGACCACCAATCCAACCCTACAGAGAATACTAAAGGACATTCTAGAGAGTGAGAAAAAAAATACCAGGATTTTAGGCACAGTGGCAGAAAGCCCTCAATGAGTGGGGCAGGCAGTAGAATGAAGGAGAAAACCAAGGTAGAAAAATAGCATAGCAGAAATGAGGTAGAGAAGGATAACTAGAAACTCTAACATAGATGGCCTTGATATGCTATACTGTTAATAGTGCACCAGGATTTAAAACCCACATTACTCACACTACTCTGCTTAGATGTATTATATTCTGTTCCAGTCATTCCCTATACTAGATTTGAGGGCACAGATAGTAATCCCGAAAATAACAGGATATAGTATGGTAATCATCCTTAATTTCCTATTAACTTAATCTAAAGCTCTGTAAAACCTACAGTTTTACCATGACTGATCATAATCGAATATGGTTTGTTGGATCACTGTTTTGTATTGATAGATTTTATTCAAAGCTGTTATGATTGATAGTATCAAGTCTGAGAGTATAGGAAACTGCACTTAAGATGACAAGATCCACTAGAATATCCACTCTGGTTTGATTATTACCTGCCTTTGAAGTTTTATACTGTCTACAATGTTTTATTTTACTAACGCTGTTATTTACTGCTATACTCAATTACACTGCTATATTCAATTATGCCTGATGCTATAGACATTCTATTGAAAATAATAAGAAACAACACAGTAATCATTGTAGATCACCTTGTACTGTGGCTTGATACAATTTTTTGGTTTCATGTTTTTATAGGAATTTGTTTTGTTTTGTCTTGCTGAGTTTTGTTTTTCCCTCTAATACAGAAAGGATAGAAATACATGTAGAGATTCATGCATGCGTAGCTGTTTACACTCTCACTGTTTGACTATCTACTTTGTATGCTTTAATTTTGTAACTTGAACAACTATTTCTAAGAGGACAATATGTAATTTATTAACTAGTGATTTCTTATTGTTTATCTTTTTTTTTGGAATTCTGTATTATCTCTACCCTTTACATGCTTTTGTTTCTCTTTAAATAAAAAAAAAAAAAGATTCACTGTTGGATTACAAAAGAATCCAACTTACAAAAAAATTCTCCCTGAATGAAAGTTGGAGATTTACCGATTTCTTTGTAATGTGTTGTCACTAAACTTTCAGATCCTTTTCTTCAATAAATATAGTGGTACCTCAGTTCATGAACTTAATTCATTCTATGATTCTGGTTCTGAACCACACTGATCACAAATCAAGTAAAATTTCCCTAAGATTCAGTGTAAATAAGGTTAATTTGTTCTGGCCCCTACAAATGTCACAAAGTGATTCTGGTTATGAGCTAAACTGAATTATTTCATAAGGGTCAGTGTAAATAAGGTTAATCCATTCTGAAACATATGTATTTTTTTAATCACAAAAATATGAAGAAAGTACAGTACAATATGGAGAAAGAAAATACTAACCTTGCTTGAGGTGATTTCTGGCATAGAGGACAGGAAGGTGTGTGGGGGGGTATTGTTTGGATGGACAGTACCCTCCAGAAGGCCATTGAGGAATTCTTCTTCAGAGGTTTCCTCTCTTCTTTGTCTTTTAGCTGCAAGGTCCATTTGGACAAAAACTCTGCCTAATGGCACTTGTTTTCTCCTGTGCTGCATAACCGTCCAGAAATGAGAGACCACATAATCATTCATCAGATTCAACACTCTGTTTGTTACATTTACGTTGGGGTGGTGCTTCTCAAAGAAATCCTGGCACTCATTCCATTTGTCCATAATGGATTTCATCACATCACTGCTAACCTCTTCCCTGTCTTCCTCTTCCTCTGTGGAATATTCCTCAACAATCACCTTTGGCTGTTCACTCTGCCCTAGTAATGCCTTTTCCTTCTTTGTGATATAGGTTCCATTTGGCATTTTTTTCCAGGAGAGCCCTGTTTTATCACAGCTGAACACTTGCTGAGTGACATATCCTTCTGCCTGATTCATGAATTCTGTGAATTCTTTCTGGTAGGCTTCTGCAGCGGCCCTAT
This sequence comes from Hydrochoerus hydrochaeris, assembly GCA_004027455.1. Taxonomy (NCBI): domain Eukaryota; kingdom Metazoa; phylum Chordata; class Mammalia; order Rodentia; family Hydrochaeridae; genus Hydrochoerus; species Hydrochoerus hydrochaeris. The sequence continues at coordinate 280,570 of PVLA01001746.1, read as the reverse complement.
CAGAACTAGAAGCCTCACCACGTTTTATCACATTGTGGATGCCACTTCTCCTGCAGAATTTATCAAACCACCCTCTACTGGCTTTAAATGCATCACCTGTTGCACTTGTAGAAAGGTTTCCTTGTAGTAAATCACTGTGCAATTTTCTGGCTTTTTCACAGATCATAGCACCACTAACACTATCACCTACCAGCTGTTTCTCATTCAACCACACTAACAAAAGTTTTTCCACCTCTTCCAGCACTTGTGACCTCTGCTTGGATAATGTCGTTACTCCTTTTGCCACATCAGCTCTTTTAATGGCATCTTTATTCTTCAAAATAGTTGAGATTGTTGACTTCGCCATTTTGTACTCGCAGGCCAGATCAGTCACACGAATACCACCCTCATGCTTCCGTATGATTTCCTTCTTCAATTCAATGGTTATTTTCTTCAGAACCTTCTTACCATTCTTGCTCTGCATATTCCTGTCACCTTCATTACTGCTCTGCACTTTCTTTCTACCACCATACTTGCTCTGCACTTTGTTTGAGGCCATACTGGATTGAATAATATTGTACAGTACTGTATGTGTTGAAAAGCACACAAAAAGGATTCACAGTGTGCACAGGTCTATCTGTGACCTTGATCTTGACTCCAGGAAGCCATGACCATGTGTCAGAACGGGGACGTGGCCAAGTTCACATTCATGCAGGGAAGATGGCTGTAGTTGTGTTCGTCACCTGATGTGGAGTTCACAAATGGAAGCAAAATTTTGCTGAATGCTTCTGTTCACAAACTCAACTGTTTGTGAACAGAAGCGTTCATTAACCAAGGTGTTACTGTATAAACTTCCTTAAATGCCTGAAACCAGAAAAAAAAATTTCAAGTCTCTGCAGAATGCCTCTGTAGCAGGAAAGTCTTTCCCCACACTTACTAACACTTCCTGTAAGTCTTATCTTTAACCTTACCCTTACCCTTTGGCTTGTGCAAAGTCCAAAGAGCAGCCAGAGGGTTCTCTCAGCTTCTGGACATGCATCTTGCTAAGAGCATGCATACTGTACTGCCCCAGTTTACTTGATATCTCTTCAACCTTTTTTCTTTCAAGAACCTTCCTCCTAGCCTTGTCCTCTCCAGATATTTGAAGCTATCTGTTGTTTAACATACACTGTTTCACACACAAATCTTTGCCCTAGCCAGGTATAGGCTGTATTGCCTTAAATGCTTTGGACAGACTCATCCTGGGAAGCCACTGGAGCCCAAAAGGGGAAAAACAAAAACAAGCTTCTGTGCCAGTCTCTCAAGGAACTTTTGGACAAGCCAACATACTGAATTACAGTTTTAAAAAGCAAAGTCTGTTTCCCTGCTGGCACCTATGAGCTGCACCAGCAAAGCAGGATGCTGTCACCAGAGTCTCCACAACTGGGAGTGGGGATGGGAGACTGGCAAATACAAATTCTACAAACTTTACCAAAATTCTTCATTAAGTACTCTCCTGCCTGTGTTTTCATATTACATTTCACAATTCCAAACCAGTTGATTCTGTTAGTTTTTGCCATCTTAATGGCTAATTTAACAGAAGGACTGATTATTGAAGTCCTCAGTCCACCCATTCCCTTAATGCTGCATCCCCACCAATCTTGACGAATTGGTACTCAAGTCCTTTTCATACAAAATAATGATATACTATAATTTTCTTCACATAGCTATTCCTGATTTCTTATATAACCCAATGCTAGCACAATGACACCTCAATTCACGAACTTATTCCTTTCCAAGATTGTGGTCACAAACTGAATTGGATGAGAACCAAATCAGTATTTCCCATAAAGTCAACACTGAACCTAACCATTGAATTTGATTGCTTCTCATCCAATTCAGAGCATGACCAGAATCATGGAAAGAACTAAGTTCAACTGAGGTATCACTGTATTTTGTGTTTGGTTGTTGTCCTACGTGAAATTCTATGTTTTATAGTACTATCACTGGCATGTAAGAAAGTTGATGTTACAAAAAACTACTAAGAGATAATGTTCACTATGTAAAGTTTGGTGTAATAGTTACAAACTATTATAAATTCGTTTTTGGATCCAATGATCCTATTCTTGTAAAGAAACCAGAGAGGCTACCCATGGCATTTAATCTTGGTTGTCTGTAGAAAGTCAGAATATATAATTGTGTTCATTTGTATTTTATCTAAAATTTGTTTCTCTTTTGAGGTGTTCACGACTGCCCACTATTTACCTATAGTCTTAGCTTGGCAGAACATTGGTTGTGCTTCTCTCCTTGCCACTGGCCCCCAAACTTTGGTCTTTCCCCAAATCTGAGCAAGAATGCATGTGCAGAAAGGCCGCCCTTGGGGAAGACACATTCCCTGTCAGACTAATTCCACCAGGCCACTTGCTCACCTCCCTGTTTGCTTTTCAGTTCCTCCCAAAAGTTTGTTTTATTTTTCCCTACAAAAGAAAATCTTCTATTTGATATTGAGATGCTTGTAAATCCTAAATTCAGCATTTTTCCCGTTGCAAGAGTTTTCTCGAGTGTTTTTGCTTGGATTTTTTTTTTTTGAGACAATTTATCTTTTTCACTTCCAGGAGAAAAGCTATTGTTCATTTTTAAAAATAGCACTCTGTTGCTAGTATTTTAATAAACTTAATTTTCTAGGGCGTCACCTTTTCGTTTATATTGGCGCGTGTGTGCGTGCCTCCTATACGTTCATAACTTACCTTGATTTGCATCTTCGCTCTCTCAGGTAGCTAGTGACACGCTAGCTGTCCAAAACTCCCACCTTCCTGCTTACCAAGATGACCAGGTGGGATGGCAGAGGCAGTCGAGTTGGCGACACCCACGCTGGGGTGCAGCACACAAAGAGCGTTCGTTCAATCGCCAGCTTGCGGCAGCTGCTTCACCACGCGCCTCAACTGCTGTCGCGCACGCGCGACTCACGCGGGGCCCCTACCGCGCACGCACGGCACACGCAAATCCTCTGCTGCGCACGCGCGGCTCACGCGGGCTGCGGTGTTAGAGGATGAGGGAGACGCGAGGCATACTGGGAGCAGTCAGTGCGCGCATCGCGGCTGTGTGGCCGGCGGAGGTGGTGGCGGAAGCCTGGCAAGGTGGGCGGTGGTCTTCTATGCGCTGGACCTGGGATAGAGGAGGTGTCTGCTGGCTTGGAGCCCGCGGCTGAGGACAGCCCAGGAGGGCTGTTCGGGAGCCGCGGCGGAGAAAGTGTCTGCGGGGGAGACTGAGCTTCCGTGAGAGTGGATTTCGCTTCGGAAGCCAGCATGAAATACCTGCCTCATGGGATCGCCCTGGCATCCGTGATGAACAGTACCTGGCGGTAGTGGCCGTGGCTGGGCCCGAACACTTTTGCTGCTTTCAAATCGTGAGCACAGCCTCGCCCTTGTGGACCAAGATCAGAAGTTGGCAGACAAACCAGAAGACAGTTGTGGCGTTGTCCCTCTAAATGGTTAGCCTTTCCAGATTACCAGTCTGTTCCAAGCCTGCACCACACTTGGCAGTGTGAAGACATTATTTGGAGAATAGAATCTTACCATGTTTCTTGAATTTCTCGGTATCTTCAGCACCCTTACTGCAGACAGCGTAATTGTTTTGAGGTATCTGAACAGTCCATACTTATTTCTCGGCAGCTTGATTTGAATTTATAGATTTTGGAATGGAATATTTTCAGTGGGGACATTGGGAGAAGATTCCAGTTATAATAGATTTGTACATTTCTTAGGCGTATTTCTCGTTTTCCTTGGAGCAGAGTACACACGTATGAAGAGGGAGGCATGGCCAGAAACAGTATCCCCCATGGAAGAGAACTACTCTACTTCAGAGTGAATTTCCAAGCAGAGGCAGTACCCAGAAAGGAGCAGAGCTTGCATTTTCATAGGCTCTAGTTGTCAGACTACAGTACATATACAGGTACTTTAGAAAAACAAAAATGACTTATATTAAAGCACTGCCATCTCTTTTTTTCATAGCTTTGGGTGAGTTCTTTAACTCAAAGGGTAAAACCACGAGAAATGAATGTGCGAAGCAACTTTTGGTGAAGACTTAGTGTTTCTTCATTTAGTTTGTTGTAATTTATTTCATCAGTTTTCTTGGTTTTAAATGTTCTTTGAGAATATGAATAATCAGGGGTTTTTTTGTTTTGTTTTGTTTTTTTATTTGTCCTTTTGAGACAGGGTCTTGCTATGCAGTTCAGACTCGCTTTGAGCTCAGTTTGTAGCCCAGGCTGGTCTCGAACATGCAAAGATCCTCCTGCCTCAGCCTCCCCAGCACTAGGATTACAAGAGTGCACCACCATGCCTGGCTAATACATTGTTTTAAAAATGAATAGAAAATAGTTATATTCACCTAGTAAAAACATTGTACATCCACTTTCCACATGCCTGTCATAGTCACAGATGGACATGAGTGCTTCCTTATGTGTCCCTTCCTATCATTTTCCAGGGTAAACGATGTTCTCCGACAGAGAGGCATTTTACCAAGGTGTTATGATTTAGGTCTTAAATGTCCCATTTAAGCTCTTCTGTGGAAGGTTTGGTCCAATGCAATAGTGTTCAATGTTGGGAGAAAATTGTATCACGAGAACTCCAACCTTATCAATGTATTAATTAATTGATGGGTTCATAACTTAATGGGCTATCAGGAGATGGTGGGAATATTAGCAGATACAACCTGATTGATGGCAGTAAGTAGGCCCCTGGGGGTATGTCCTTGAAGGGTGTATTTTTCTCTCTCATCTCTTTTCCCTTTCTTTCCTTCCTGGCTCTGTGTGCTTCCTCCCAGGATTTTTTACTTCAGGCCCAATGCCAGACAGCCATGTGACCATGGAGGGAAACCTCTGAAACAGCAGGCCAAAAACAACTCTTTCCTTAACTTCCCTCAGGTATTTTGTAACAGTGATGCAGACCTCACTGACATAGTGGGTGATGTTTGTACCTTTTTAAGTAGGTGAATCCAGAAGTTGCAAGGCAGTTTATCTCTAATGACTTCATTGCTTTTTTTCTACCCACATATTCCTTCATAGATTTCTACATTTTTCAAAGATCTGCATCAGAAAATGGAGAAATCCCATGTGAATTGTTGAAGTCATTCTTTACTTTGTTTTGCAGTAGATTTTATGAGGTTAATTATTCTTCAAATGGAAAAGTAGAAATAGATGTAAGGAAACAGTATAACCCAGTGGTTTAAAAACACAATGATTTTGCAACTGTAATGTACATAGAATTACCTGGGAAGATTTAAAAACACAAAATAGGACCTGGTATTTACATTTTAAGATTATAGGTAATGCTGATGTTGCAGTCTGCCTGCCAATAGCATTGGAATAGCAGATCAATAGAGCTGTTACCATATTTGGGTCGCAAATATTCTGACCCATGGAGAATAAGATTATGTGTTACATGATTTTCATTGATCATAACAATGAAGCTACCTGATTTCTTTTCTTTTTTTTTTTTTTGGTACTGAGGATTGAACTCATGACCTTGCACTTGCCAGGCAGGCACTTAAGCCACTGAGCTAAATCCCTAGCCCAGAAGCTACCTGATTTCTTTTGGTACCTTCTGACACTGTAAAAACTTTTTGTTGTTTTTTTTAAATCAGTAAAGAACAAACAGTCTTCTCATGCCAACTGTGAAATAAATGTCTGTAGATTCTATTTGTTCTTCAGTAAAAAGCGGCAGATAAACCCAGCATAGTGCCTCATAATCCCAGGAGGTGGAGTGTGACCAGTGGTACTGGGGCAGAAGAATCACTGGCTACAAAGCGAGTTCAAAGAGCCAGCTTACACTCCACAGCGAGAACACACACACACACACACACACACACAGAGAGAGAGAGAGAGAGAGAGATATCAGATACCACAAAGTTTTCAGTTAATGATGTATTTATTTGGAACCATATTACCAGAGCTGATGTAGATGGCTTTTTGATAATCTTCTCTTTTGCTTTTTCTAAATAAAACTTGGAACATGTACAAAATAAGTGGACTGAATGTCTCTAAAATAACTTCCCAAAAATTTTAGTCTTGTTCAGTGTATGGAATGTTAAGAGATTATTTTCTGGCAAATGTTTATGTATGTAATCAAAATTCAACTTTATGCCTCATACAGAGTAAATTCTTCTCCATCACTGGCTGGAATTTGGCTGCAAAACTCAACAGTAATATATTGTTCATTGTGCCAAAATTATGCAACACAAAATTAATGTAAAGTATACTAACCAGTGACATTTAGTACATTCACAGTATTGTACATAATCATAATTCCAGATCATTGTTATCACCCCAAAAGGAAATCTCACATCCTTTAAAGTCACTCTCCATTAACACTTGACTCCTGGCAAGCACTAATATACATTCTGTCGCAATAGACTTTTACAAATTCTGGATATTTTATGTAAGTATAATCATACAGTTTGTGCTTTTGGGGTGTCTGACTTCTTTCATGTTGTATAATGTTTTCAGGATTTATCTGTGTTTGCACCATTCCTTTTTATGGCTGAATAATGTTTCATTATATGGATATACCTTTGTCTATTTATGATTGACTTTTAGGCTGTTTATAACTTATGGCTTTTGTGAATAGTATTTCAGTGAATATTTGTATGTAGTTTAATTTTGTTTGAATGTCCATATTCAATTCTTTCTGGAATACCTAGAAATGGAATTGCTGTGACATATATTTATTGTCTAACTTATTTAAGGAACTACCAAACTATTTTTCATGACAGTGCTTAATTTTGTATTTCCACAAGCAGTGTGTAAGTGTTCAAGTTTTCCTATATCTAGATAATGCTTGTTAGCATTTTAAAACTATAACCATTTTCATGTGTGAACTTATATCTCTGTGGTTTTGTTTGTCGCTAATGATACTGAACATCTTTTCACATAGATTTTGACCATGTATATGTTTTTCTGTGGAAGTATCTATTGAAGTCCCTTGTCTGTTTGTGTGTGTGTGTGTGTGTGTGTGTGTGTGTGTGTTTGTACCTGAGATCAAACTCACGACCTCATGCTTACCAGGGTGGGCCCTTAGACAGCTAAACTAAACCCCGGACCACCCTTTTCTGTTTTTAACTGGGTTGTTTATTATAAGACTACTTTCTGTGTATCAGATCCTTATCAGATATATGATTGTCAAATACTTATTGTGTGAGTTGTCTCTTCAGTCTCATGATAGCATCTTTTTGTTTTGGTTTGGTTTGGTTTTTTGAGGCAGTGTCTTGCTGTATAGTTTAGGCTGATCTTAAATTCACTGTGTAGTCCAGACTGGCCTCAGTTTGCCAGCGATCTGCCTGTCTCAGCCTACTGGATTAAAGGCATGTACCACCATGCCCAACTTGATAAGTACTTTTTGATGCACAGAAGGTTTTAATTTTGATTAATATGGTTTGTCTATTTTTTCTTCTAGTACCTTTTCTTTTAATGCCATATCTAAGAATCCATCAACAAATCTAAAGTTGTAAAGGTTTACTTCTATGTTTTATTCAAAGGGTTTTACAGTTTTTGCTCTTATATTTAGGCCTTTGATCTATTTTGAGTTAATCTTTGAGTGTAGTGTAAGGCAGCAATCCAACTCACTTGTTCAAATGTGGGTATCCAGTTGTCTCAAAACCAGTTTTAAGAGTCTCTTCTTCCCTTGGTCTTGACAATGTCATTAAGAATCATCTGACCTGTGTGCCAGGGATTTAGCTCAGTGGCATAAGCACCTTCCTTGCAAGTGTGTGGTCCTGAGTTCGATCCCCGGCACCAAAAAAAAAAAAAAACAAAAAACAATCATCTGACCCCCCCCACAAAAAATCATCTGACCGTAGATGCATAGGTTTATTTCTGAACTCAGTTCTGCTTAATTGATCTAAATGCCTGTCTTCATGCCAGTCTGATAGTTCTTCACTGTTATGATCATTATAGCTCTGTAACAAGTCTTTCTCTGGGTGTGGTGGCTCACACCTGTAATCCCAGCACTCGGGAGGCTGAGGCAGGAGGATCGTTGGGAGTTCGAGACCAGCCTGGGCTACAAAGTGAGCTCAAGGCCAGCCTGAACTGCATAGCGAGACCATGTCTCAAAAAGACAAAAAAAAAAAGTTGTTTATTTGTTTGTTTGTTTCACTATGTAGTTCAGGCACTGAGCTTACTATGTAGTCTAGGCTGGCCTCAAGTTTGCAGCAATCCTTCTGCCTCAGCCTCTTGAGTGCTGAGATTAGTGTACCACCCTCTCTGGCTATATAGTGAGTTTTGAAGCCAGGAAGTTGACTTCTCTGTTTTGTTCATCCAAACTATTTTGACTGTACAGGATCACTTGTAATTCCATATGCATCTGAAGGTCATGTTGTCCACTTTTACCCAAAAGGCTACTGGATTTTTTCTTGTTTGTTTTTTGAGACAGAGTCTCACTATGTAGTCCAGATTTGTCTTGAACTCATAGTGAAGGGGTACTGGATTTTGATAGAACCTTTTGGGAAGTATTGCCTTCTTTTTCATATTAGTATTCATTAACAAGGAATATTTTTCCACTTATTGAGGTCTTCTTTAATTTCTTTAAACAAAGTTTTGTAGTTTTCAGTATACAAATCTTGGGCCTCCTTGGTTAATTCTATTCTTAAGTATTTTGTTCTTTTTGATATTGTTCTAAGTATGATTGTTTTCTTAATATACATTTGGATTAATTTTTAAGTATAGGAAAATAACTAATCTTGTATCCTTCAACTTTACTGACTTTATTACCCATACTAGGTTTTTTGTGAATTTTTAAAATTTTCTATTTAAAATGTCACCTACAGATACAGTCTTGCTGTTTACCAGAGGAGGGATCTTAGGGCCCTCTCAGTTCTTTTTTAATTTGCCCCATATTCTGAATGTGTATGCCATCATGCAGATCCACAGTTAAAAACAAAAACAAATTGTAAGAATTCCCAGCAGTAGGCACTGTAGAGGCTGGATATTTAGCTCAGTGGCATAAGCGCCTACCTGGGAAGTGTGAGGTCACACACAGAATCACAATATCATTTTGTACATAAGTTTAAATTCTCTTTACCTTTATAAGTAATTATTTTTACTTGCTTAAATTTTAAAATATTATTAGTGCCTAATAATATTCTATCATGTATTCTCCATAACTTATTATTTTCCTTCATCTGCAATCATTATTGCTATTACATATAATACCACACAAATCCTTTTCTCCTACAAATATTTATTTAGGATAACACACTGCAAAGTGAGTCAAAGGATCAGAACTATTTGAGGTCATGTTTACTCTCAGAGATTGTGCTAGCACCCATCCATTAGCAGTAGCAGTGTACATTTATTCTTATTTACACTTTTGGCTTCTCATACCAGAGAAACAATGTGGTATTTACACATGTGTGTCCAATTTATTTCACTTAAGAGTATCGTCTCAAAATGCATCCATCTACCTAGAAATGTCTCCAGTGTATCCTTTAGGGCAGAGAAGTACTCCATTATATGAAAAATATGACATCTTCTTTATCCATTCACCAATTGATGGGCATTTGGGCTGTTTTCAAGATTTGGCTATTAAAAACTATGTTGCTATAAACATCGGCATGCATATATCACTGTGATATTATGCTTTAATTTCTTTCAGGAAGATAACGAGGGGAATAGCCAGATCAAGTAGAACCTCTAGTCCTGGTGTTTTGAGGAACCTTCACACTATTCCCACCAACACACATTCCTGCCAAAAATGGAGAAGGATCCTTTATTCCCACATCCCTGCTAGCATTTGTTATTGACTGATTTTTTGATGGTAGCCATTCTTTCTGGGGCGAGATAGAATCTTAGTATTGTTTTACTTTGCATCTCTCCAATGACCATTGATATTGAACATTTTTTCATGTATCTACTTGCCACGTATACGTCTTCATCTGAGAAGTGTGTATTTATCTCATTGCCATTTTTCAGTGTCTTTAAATCTAGGGAGAGGTTTGACTTTTTTTGAGTTCTTTATATGTTCTTGGTAGTAATCCTTTGTCTGATGAACAGCTAGCAAACATTTTTTCCCACATTTTGGGCTGTCTCTTTGCTCTGTGGATGGTTTCATTCACTCTGCAAAAGCTTTTTAATAAGATGAGATCTTGGTTGTTAGTTCTTTGTAATAGTTCTTAGGCGATTGCCTACACTGATATCTTCAAGAGTTCTACCTATTCTATCTTCTAGCAGATTTAGTGTTTCTGTCTTAATATTTAGATCTTTTATCATTTATATTTTAGTTTAGAGAATGGTGAAAGATATAGGTCTAATTTTAATCTTTGGTGCATGGAACACCAGTTTTGCCAGCATTATTTATTAAAGAAGCTATCTTTCTTCCAGTGAATGTGTTTGGCTCCTTTGTTAAAGATAAGGTGGCTGAGTATGTCTGGAGTTGTTTCTGCATCTTCTAATCTGTTTCATTGATCTTCAGGTATGTTTTACTTGCCAGCACCATGCTGTTTTTATCACAATAGCTTTGTAGTATAATTTCACATGGATTGTGATGCCCCATGTCTTGCCTTTGCTATTTTAGGTCTTATCTGGTTCCAAATGAATTTTAGGATGTTGAGTGTTGGTTTGTCATACATGGCTTTTATCAGATTAAGAAAAAGGGCATCAGCTGGGCGTGGTGGCTCACACCTGTAATCCCAGCACTCGGGAGGCTGAGGCAGGAGGATTGTTACGAGTTCCAGACCAGCCTGGGCTACAAAGTGAGCTCAAGGCCAGGCTGAACTGCATAGAGACCCTGTCTCAAAAAGACAAAAAAAAAAAAAGAGATAAAGGGCATCTACTCAATTTTCTGTAGAGTTTTTATCATGAATGAGTGTTGGATATTGTCAAATGCTTTTTCTGCATCTATTAAGATGGTTATACAGTTTTTGTCCTTGGCTCTGTTAATATGGTGTTTTACATTTATTTATTTGTATATGTTGAAACCTCCCTGCATCCCTGTGGTGAATCTTACCTGGTCATGGTGTATAAATCTCAATGACTTGCTGCATTCTGTTTGCCAGTACCTTATTGAGGATTTTTGCATCTATGTTCCTCAGGGAGATTGGCCTATAGTTGTCTTTCTTAGGGTCCTTCTCAGATTTTGGTATCAGGGTAATGCTTGCCTCCAGGAATGAATTTGGGAGTATTTCTTCCCTTTCAGTTTCATTAAGGAGTTTGAGAAGTAGTGGTGTTAGGTCTTCACTAAATTTCTCTTAGAATTCAGCAGTGAATTCATCAAGGTCTTGGCTCTTCTTTGTTGGCAGGGCTTTAATTATATCTTCAATTTCATTGCTGGATATTAGTTTATTTAGGATTTTCATATCTTCTTGATTCAGCTTTGGTACTTCATACATGTCTAGGAGTTTGTCCATTTCTTCTGCATTTTCCCTCTTATAAGAATACAAGTTTTTAAAGCAGGTATAGATGATCTTATGGATTTCTGCAGGATCTGTTGTGATTTCACTTTTCCTTCCTAGTTGTATGGATTTGAGTCCTTTTTTGGATATGGTTGACTAGGGGTTTGTCAATTTTATTTAATCTTCAGTGAACCAACTCTGAATGATTGGACTGTTTTCTTAGCATCCATTGCATTAATTTCTGCTCTGAGCTTTATAATTTCCTACCTTGTAGGAGCTTTGTGCTTAGCCTGATCTTCCTTTTTTAGAAGCTTGAGGTTCAGTATTGTTTATTTGCACTTGGTCTGTTTTCCTGATATGGGGATGCACTGCTGTACACTGCCCTCATAGGACTACTTTCATTGTATCCCATAAGTTGTGGTGTGTTGTATTGTTAATTGTAGAAACTGTCTAATTTCTTCTTTAATTTCCTCTGTGACCCATTGGTTGTTCAGGAAGGTGTTATTTAATTTCCATGTGTTTATGAAGTTCTTGTGGTATGTTTTGCCAATGATTTCCAATTGTGTTGCACTGTGATCTGATAATATGCATAGGATAATTTCAATTCCATTGCATTTATTTTTTTTAATTTTATTTAAAGACGGGGAAAATAAAGCAAAACAGAGAAAAAGGGTAGAAACTACAGAATTTCAAAAAAATGAACAGTAAGAAATCACTAGTTGATACATTACATATTGTCTTCATGGATGTAGTTGTTCAAGTTACAGAATCAAAGCATACAAAGTGGACATTCAAACAGTGAGGCTGCAAACAGTTCCGTTCTTGGATCCAACAAAAACTTAGCAACATAATTATCATTCCTACACCCTTAAATATACATGTAGTTATATCCTTTAGAGCACCTGCTTTTCCTCCTTTTGCTTTTTCAGTCTATTATCTGTTTAGTTATATCATGTTTCAGGTTGCTTAGTACCTTGCTGATCTGTTTTGTTGTTGTAATTTACTTTTTAAAAATTTTTTCTTATTTATTATTATTTTATTTATTTATTTATTTTGAAGGTAGTAAAATACAGCAGAACAAGACAGGACGTAGCCAACTGAGGCAGTGCAGTGAAATTGGCACAGAACCTCACAGCAGGCCACCTGGACAACAGCAATAGGCACAATAGTACATCTGGTTTTCTTCACAATAGTTGTTCCTACAATCAGGAAATACAGAAATTACAAGAACCGAATATTGAATAGAGCAATACCATTAATCAAAACAGAGCAAAACAGAGATAAAAATATTCGCCCTCAAAGAGATGGCAGAAGAAAATCCCCCTTATCTCCTATATCACATACAGTCAAACTCGCAAGACATGCTCAGATCTCCGGCTCTCACTTGCTGCGGTGTGGGGGATGGATGTTTGATTCTCAGCCCGCGCCCCAGTAAGCTCACAGCTGCCCACCAGAGGGGTGAACTGGCTGCCGGTTTTCTCAATGCCCCAAGGTCCAACATGGTGCATGGTGGATCTCAGGAAACGCTGATATGGTTCTTGCTCTGGGTCGGCCGCGTCTTGCCAAGCCACAGCCACTTACCAGAGCCTCCTTTGCATTTATTTAAGCAGTGTCTGGACAGCAAATATCAGAGGCGCTTTTTCTCTGCCACTTACAGCCTTAAATTCACTATGTAGCCTATGCTGGCCTCGAACTTACGGTGTTCCTACTGCTTCAGCCTTCCAAGTGCTGGGATTACAAGTGTGCAACACTACCCCCTGCTGGAAAAATGTTAACATGGTGCATATGTGTAGCAAATGAGAAAGTGTAGATTGGATGAGAACAATGAACCTCATTTTTATATATCTTTAGGTAAACCCAGAAGTAGTTGGCAAGTAGTATAGATCAGTCTGTGTTTAGGCAGGTTATCTAGGATATCCAAAAAATGTTAGGTTCCAGAGGGAAGGTGAAAACTGGCACACTTCCTAATGGGTAACCTGGCCCTTCTGCCACATTCTCCTAAAGCAAAGCAAGTCACAGGCCAGACCGGAATGAAAGATGGGCATGAGAATCTCCTCTTTATGAAGAGAAGGATGCAAGGCAAGGAATTGATAGTGCATCTCTGGCCATCATTCTAACCTAAGAAGGGCTGTGCTTATAACTCACAATGTAAGAAGTGATATGAGGTTTGGGGAAATAAGGAATTCAGGGACTGGTGAACAGGGCTTTAAAACCAGTGGTGTCAAGGGACTGGGTGGCTCTTGGTCATAGAAGTATGGACATGGATGGAGGCTGTAACCCACTTGCCAACTTTGAAAGCATGGTCAGAGTGAAAGCTGTTGTTGACTGGCCAACCTTCAGAAGCACATGTGCTAATGAGCGTGTCTATGCAATTGCCATTAATGTCTGTTCAGCTGTCTCTGGTCAGTTTTGTTCTCCAGTTTCCCAGTTTTGGTGGTGACTAATTCATGGCTTAAGATACAACCAAGGACAGTCTCAGACTTGAATTGGGAGAATAAAACATTCTATTCTCATCAATTAGAGTACTGCTTGCCAGGGCAGGTTTTATTTGATTTTCTGTTTCTGTGGCACTGGCAATTGATCCCAGGGCTTTGCACTAAGATGTATCTCCAGCTCCTTCAAAATATTTTTTTTTAATTTTTATTTTGAGACAAAGTCTTACTACATTAGTGGCGGCAAACCTATAACATATGTGCCACAGTGGACATGCAGGACCTTCTCTTTCAGCATGCAAGCCAAGCCACCCCAGGATCCCCCCCAGCAGCCCAATGTTGGATATTCAGGTTCAATTGTAGTATTAGCATTTTGCAGTAAATGAGGTTGCAGTTTGGGCACTTGGTTTGCATCCATGCACTGTACTGTATAGGCAGAACTCAAACTTGTGATCCTCTTGCCTCAGCCTCACAAGTGCTGGGTTACAGGGATGTGCCACTGTGCCTAGCTCAGGCTTAATTCTTAATTTGCCACTTTTTGTCCCCAGAAAGTACTTACTAACTTTTATCTAACTTTTTATTGGGAAGACTGAGAGATTTAGAAAATGTCTTTTCTTTCACAATTGGTTGAAATAAAGAGGGCTATCTACATATAGATGTTACCTACTAAATGCCGCCAGGCTGGCATGTTTGTGTTCAAGCTGAGTAGAATGAGTAGGTAAAATGGGTAGTATTTTACATAATGTATTCAGAAGTTATATCATGAGTAGAAGTCTACCTTTTCTGATCTAATCAATAATTAAATACTATATTTAGATGCTCACTAGATAAATCAAGAATGAAGGATGCTTAACAAATTCAGTATCCATCAGTCATCTTTATTAGGAAGAGAAAGAAAATGCCAGTAGTTTTTGGATTAGAGCACCATTTGACAGTTAAAGATTCTCCTCAACTTACAGTGGGGTCACATCCTGATAAACCCACTGTTAGGTTGAAAAAGTCCTTAGTTGAAAATGCATTTAACACACCTACCCTACCATGCATCATGGCTCGGCAGCACAGTACCCTGTATCTGTTCACTGTGATCCTGACCAACCAGGCTGTGGCTCACTGCAGCTGCTCAGCACTGTGAGTACCATACTGTGTCTCCTGTTAGTGGCCTGGAGTGGGGTGGGGGAATAACATCTAAAAATTGCAGTAAGGTTTCTATTGATTGCCAGTTGCATTTACACCATCATAAAGTCAAAAAATTGCAAGCTGAACCCTCTTAAGTGGTACAGTATCTGCATATGAAATTCAGGCAATGTTAGGGGTTCTTAGTAATATAGCTGCTTAGATTAGGTATTGTAAATTGTGTATTATTAGATGTTAAATATTACATAGAGATAATACCTTATGATGGGATAATGAGAAAATTGTAAAATAATACAAGAAGCTGGCCACTAACTTGAAAGGAGATAAAGGAATACTGCAGGAAGGATCAACTAACAATTCAATTTCATTTCATTTAAACAATGTTTATTTCATATACTTGTTATACTGCACGAGGAAGTTTTTTGTTTTGATATTACAATTCAAGTAAAAAACACATTTCATTGAAAAAATACTTCTAAGCTTAAGCTTTTAACATATAAATATACTGCACCAAATAAATATACTGCACAAAAACTACCAACCCACAAATTACTGTGTGCATCATTGCTAAAATACATGACATTCATAAAAATATACTTGTAAATGGCTGCAATGTTTTCAGCTCTAGGTAACAGAAAACTTACTTTGTAAAGTGCCATGTGGTAAATATCTTGGGCTCTGTATTCCATTTGGTCTCTGTCATAACTACTCAACTCTGCTGATGTAGTGTAAAGGCAGTCATGGGCAAACAATAAGGAAATGGGGTTTAGGTGAGTTTCCCCAAAACACCTTATTTATGGATACTGAAATTTGAGTATAATTTTAATATGCCACAAAATATTCTTTAATTTTCAACCATTTAGTAATAAAAATTATTATTAGCTTGTAGGCTACCAAATGGGCTATGGAGCAGATCTAGTTGATGGACTATAATTTGTCAATCCCTGTCCTAACCCAGGCAGGTTCTACTTCTGACTTGAAGAAAATTAAAAAAGAAAAAGAAAAAATCAAGGCACTAGCAGCAAAAAGGTGAGATAATATTTGTTTACCATTTTTTGACAAAGTAATTCAGGACATATAAATTAAAATTATAATATCTAATAATATCTTGAATCAGAGACACTGTTCCTAAGTACTTTAAACATATTAACTCATTCCAATCTCAAAGCAATCCTATGATATAATTAACATATTAACTCATTCCAATCTCAAAGCAATCCTATGATATAATTAGCACTACTCTTAAGAAAAGGAACTGAGGCACAGAGAGGATGAGTGGCCCGCCCTACACTGGCATTTTGGCCAAGGCAGTAGGAGTCCAGAGTCTGTACATGAACTATTATGCAATGTTACTTCTACTAGGATGAAAAAGGCAGGGAAGAACATTTAGGACTCATACAGAATAGACACAGATAGCTCTTATGCCCTGCTCAGACATCAACAGTAAGGTAAGAGAAATAATGTCCCTTGCGCTCAGTTTTTATTGTGTAGAGTGCAATAATTTTACTATTTTCAGCTGCTTCAAAAACAGTATGTGCATTTGCAAAAATAAATATGTCCCTAATTCAAAATTTGGCTGACCACAGAGCTGAACATTTGACAAAAACACTTTAGCTCCATTTCAAACAGGTCAGCATCAATGTATAGATCCATTAACAAGTGCCAGGAAGAAGGCAGAAAAGATACACCATAATTTAAAGAGTATTGCACGACATACATATTATCAACAGGTCACCTGTGAGACAACAGGTCACATCTTCCTACAGGTAACAGTTACTGAACTAAGGTGACATGTTGTACTATATACAGCTAGGGATGGGTTTACACGCATGTCAAACATTTACGAGTTACATTTGGCAGCACACTCATATACCTAAGCCCTACATTAAGACTCTTCATGTGTATGCAAGGATGCTGCCTGATTACTCATTTTGGCTTTTAAAAAATTTTACATATGTAGACATTTTCAGGTTTCTTTTAAAAAGAAAATGCAACCTTGGAATTTGTAAAATCACTTGCCATATAAGTGCTTCCCACAGTGTAATTTCTTTTCCTTTTTGGTGAAAATCTTTTAAATATCTATAAAGGTATTATCCAAGCATTGATACGATATTCAATGAATATCAATTCTTGATAAAGTCATATATTTGCTGCAATCTTTGCAGTTATCTATGTTGAATTTTCTAATATATGGGAGCAACTTGTGTAAAAAGACTTCAGAATACTCAGGATACCCTCAGGAATTTCTCACACACGTGAGCTTTTGGATGCATAGTGTTGGCTGTCTGGAGAGAAAACCTGACATTCATCTTACTTACGAATTTTTCTCCTGTGTGATTTCCATGTTGTAAAGCATGACTGCTGAAGTAAAAGTTTTCTTCATGTTTTACAATCTGTAATTTCTGCCATCTATATTGTTTGATATTCAAGACTGCATGTGGTAAAAACTTCTCCTTAATAAATGTGTAGAATTTTTTTTCTCTGTGCATTTGTTGATATTCTACAAGGAAAAAATTAGCTTAAAAGTTTTCCTTCTTAATCATATGCATGTGTTTTCTCTCTTGTGAATTATGTGATTTATACTGAAAGATGAATTCAGACAGATATTCCTCACTCATACTATTTGTCAGCTTTCTCCTTCTGTTTGTGTGTCTTCTGATGTGCTGTGAGTTGTGACTTCTGGATAAAGGAGTCTCCACATTCTTCACACTCATAGGGTTTCTCTCCTGTGTGTTTTCTCTGATGTACAATAAAATGTGATTTCTGAGAAAAGAATTTTTCACATTCCTTGCATTCATAGGGCTTCTCTCCTGTGTGAGTCCTCTCATGTAATCTGAGGACTGAATTCACAGAGAAAGATTTACCACATTCTGTACATTCATAGGGCTTCTCCCCTGTGTGTTTTCTGTGATGTTTAGTGAGGTCAGATTTATAGAAAAAGTGTTTGCCACATTTATTACACTCAAAGTTCTTCTCCCCTGTGTGAGTTCTCTGATGTACCGTGAGGGCTGACTTCTGGAAGAAGCATTTGCCACATTCCTTACATTCATAGGGTTTCTCTCCTGTATGAGTTCTCTGATGGGTTTTGAGGTGTGAATTCCTAGAGAATAATTTCCCACATTCCTTACATTTATAGGGTTTCTCCCCTGTGTGTGTTCTCTGATGTACTGTGAGGTGTGACTTCTGGGAGAATGTTTTCTTACATTCCTTACACTCAAAGGGTTTCTCCCCTGTGTGTGTTTTCTGATGAACCATGAGGTATGCCTTCACATAGAAAAACTTCCCACACTCAGTACACTCAAAAGGTTTCTCCCCAGTGTGTGTTTTCTGGTGCTCCATGAGGTGTGGCTTCTGGTAGAAGGATTTCTCACACTGATTGCATTCATAAGGTTTTTCCCCTGCATGAGTTCTTAGATGTCTACTAAGAGATGACAGGTGGTAGAAGATCTTCTTACATTCTTTACATTCATAGGTTTTATCTCTTGTGTGAATTTTCTGATGTACTGTGAGGTCTTCATTTTTAGAAAAGGATTTCCCACATTTACTACAGTCGTAGGACTTGTTCTCCAAGTGTGTATTTTGATGCACTACAAAGGCAGCTTTCTGGCAGAAGGACTTTCCACATTCATTACATTCATAGCTTTCTATTTGGTGACGAGTTTTCTGAAGTTTTTTGAGTTCTCCAGTCCTATATAGAAAGTTTCAAATTCATTAATGGGGAAGAGTAAGACTTTTAAGGCTCTTTCTCTTTGTGTGTGTGTGTGTGTGTTTTAAGTAACTCTGAGGACCTGCTTCTAGAGATGTTCCCTTATCCACTAGGTTCACAAGGTTTCTCCACTGTGAACGTTCTGTCACACACTTCAGTTTAACACCAGGTAGAATGAGCCTTCATGTGCACTCTAGCCACAGGATTTCTCAGCTGCCTGTATTCTACTTTGGATAATTCAGAAAAGGCAAAAGATGACTTCCAAGTTTGAATCTCCTGATCCTACTATGGTCTCTTATGTAAAAGGGCACTGCCATTTTGATTACATTCTTTGGGATTCACTCCTGAGTCAGTTTTCCCACGTTCAGAATTAACTAACACTCTTTCATTTCTAGTACCCCCATCAAGGAATCTATGTTAAATATTAATTGTTGAACTTGCCTTGAATTACCAGCTGGGTTTTCCGGGTTACATGTCCCAAGATCATGGTTATTCCTCAGGTCTTCTGCAAGAGAATTGAGATTTTAACACACTGCCTTATTTATAGACTCTTAGGTTTCAACTACCAAAATGAAAGAACTCTCAAATGGAAACTTTCTTTGCCCATTGTTTTGGGGAAAAAAAAACATAAAAACACTAAAAACTTCTGTAGAAGACAGAGGAAGAACTTGATTATAAGCCCAAGCAACTCTGCCACTTCTACAAAATTTTTAAAAGCTAAGACAAAAACAACATGGAACAAAATACACTGAAAGTGTCACTGAGCAGCACTGTGGGAATCTCAGATAATGGTCTGATCCCATTTAAGGACAATGAACAGTAAGCAGAATGAGAAAAATTAGTAGACAACTGTGTATATTGGAAATATCAGGAAAAATTTAAGTTAGATAAAGGAGCTAAAGTACAGGCCTTTACTCCCTGCCCCCTCAAACTTGGCTTGCTGTTAGGATTCCTTTGTATAGTGCTGTCCTCTCACCTGCAGGGGACACATTTCCAGACTGCCAGTGGATGCTGACACCACAAAGAGGAATGAGCACTATGTATCCTATATTCTTACACACACACACACACACACACACACACACAAAAGTCTTCATCTTGTTACTTGCACAAAGTACTTCACAGGTTCACTTTGGCTTATCTGAATTGCCAGCATCCCTACCCTTGTGCTTTGGGGCCATTATTAAGTAAAGAAAGTATGACTTAAACATAAGCCCTGCAACCCTCTATGGTCATTCTGATATCTAAGGTGGCTACTGAGTGACTGAAGCAGGCCATGTACACAGCGTGGGTGTGCTGGACAAAGATTTACTCATATCCCACACAGGACAAAGCAGATCACTGAATCCATAGAAAGTGAAACTGCAGATCAGGGAGAACAACGTTACATTCTTTCTATCTATCCACGACCCAGATAGTGACACTAAAGTATTTCTCGGTCATCAATTTCATCATATTTAGAAAAACAGTACTATAGCTTAGGTTTTCACTCTCTATATAGATGGTTTAATTTTCACCAGGTTAGAAAGACCCAAAAATGTATATATCTAAAAAGAAGGATTTTTGAAAAAGCAGAGGGCAAACCATCTATACAACATCTATACTTGATGACTGGCATACGCTCCAAAATTGCTATCTAAGTCTATAGATGCATTCCCAGTTACAGTAACTGACATTTGCAATCCTATACTTATCCTGACTACCAAACCCCGTACTTTCAAAACACCATTATCCACAATTCAACACAAGTCTCACACTTTGCTTTTATATCTTAGCTCCTATGTCTCAGCTTCCAATTTATTACATCATCCTTAAAGATTAGATTACTTAACATTATTCTAGGACCTTTTCAGACCACACATATATTCATCTTTAAATGCATAAAAGTAGCCAGGTGTAGTGACATATGCCTTTAATCCCAGTACTTGGGAGGCTGAGCCAGGAAGATTGCTGTGAGTTCAAGGCCAGCCTGGGCTACAAGGGAAGACCCTGTCTCAAAAAATAAAAAATGAATAATCCATGAAAGTAAAAGATTCTAAGCAGAGGTTTGAGGTTGAAATTTCATAAGATTTGTGAAGAAAGTGATAGGGACTCATGCAAGGTTAACTTGGATACCCATGAAATAAGTTTCCTATGCATGCGAAACATGTCACAAAATGGTGAAGTGGAGATGAACATGTTTAGAGGCTAGAAGGACAAATAAGCTGCTAATAACCAAGATAGAACCAGACTTGTTCTTGAGAAAAAATTAGTTTAAATATATACCATAACAGTGAATCAGCATTAGTTTACCAGGACAGGCCAGTGGCAATATAAATCTGCTATATTACACAACTGCTTTTGAGAATTTAAAAATTTGGCTGGATGTAGGGGTGATTGCCTATAATCACAGCAAATACTTAGGGGCTGAGGCAGGAGCATTTCTGCAGAGGCCAGCCAGCGCTATACAGTGAGTTAGTTGAAGGCCAGTATGAACTGTATAGTGAGACCCTGTCTCAAAAAAAAAAAAGGTTTGTTCTTGATCCTAGGAAGAAAAGGGTGGTATCAGTGGAACCATTTTGTAAGACAGTAAAATATGGAACCAGGATACAAATAAGACTAAGATGGAGAAGTCAGTTTTGTATTGTTAATCAAAAGTCATTCTTTCTAGTGAACAACAAATATGTACTAGGCCTTTTTCTTGATCCTGGCAACATGTGCAAGTCAAGTGTGCAATCAGAAGGTCATAAAAACATTTAAGGAAGCAGGTTGGTATCATTTTGGCATCATAATACCCCCAAAAAGGTAAGTAGATTTTAAGAAAGGTAATCAGTACTTCATGTGAAGGATAAATGCATATAAAAGTATCGATTGCATTGAAATAATATAATGGATGAACAGCTTATTGATTTGTAATGAGGTTAGGGTTTAAAGAGAGACTACATAGTTAAAACTGGTATACAAATAACAAAGCCATGTTGTTAATTTAAAAGTGGGAGATGTCATTTGAAAATACATCTACAACTCCTTTAAAAACTCTATAGTTGCATACTACAATAGTAGAGAGTAACTGGGAATTCTAGAAAAAAACAGAAAATTCTCAAGTAAGGTTAGGGAGAAATTAGATTTTGTATACAAGAAAAAGAATTAAATTTATTTTTTAAATGTATAGCAAAGAAGAATTTAAGCAGAACAAAAATTGGAAGCATGATTTAAGATTCTAAAATACACAGATAAGGTGTCTGCAATCATTTCTAGACTACAGGGAGTTCAGAGAGACTCCTAAAAAATATTTCAAAAGGCAAGAACACCAACCTCTTCTGATAACATGAGTATAACTTGTAACTCACCAGAGCCCCTGTGACGTGGAAATTTCACTTCCAGTTTCCAAGGCTCTTTTCCTTGCTTCAGCTTTAAGACCATATTTGACTTACTCACACGGTAACCTATTAATGGAAAAGATAAGAGAAATGATACAAATTTCTTGGAATTTAGAGACTCTGTAAGGAAGTACAGATTCAGGAAAGCAATGAAAAACCCACTTAGGACACATATTTTTCTGGTACTCAAAATGAATTCATTACTTTGACCCTGAAACAAAACTATTATCATTCAATCCTATAGGAACCTTGCATGTTCGAGCAACAGGGAAGAGAAGTGGAAGCTACTGGTAGCTCCACATGGGGAAGTCTTTCTCACCTATTGAGACCAAGTGTCTGTAATTCTCCAGCATCACATTCTTGTACAGGGCTTTCTGAGCAGGAGTCAGTAATTTCCACTCTTCCTTGGTGAATTCCACAGTAACATCCTTTAATGTCACAGGTCCCTGGAACAACATATTTCAGTTCAATCTGAAGTGACTGGTGACCAGAGAAAGAGTATAACCAAAAAGTGAAACTAAGGAATGGGGTGTAGCTTGGTAGTAAAACGTTTACCATGCATGGACAAGGCCCTAGCTCTGATATCTAGAGAAAGAAAAGAACACAGGAGGGATGAAGAGAGAATGGGAGGGAAGAAGGGCAGGATAGAAAGAAGGAAAAGACAGTGAGGAATACATATTAAGTTAGACCCTAATGCACTGACAGTAGAATTTATGCTGTCCAGTATTTATCCTGTACCCTGCTTTATAAATAGATATTTGTTCAGTACATATTTGCTGAGTCCCCCACCTCTTGTGCCTACCACTTTACTGAAAGTTCAAAGAATAAAAGCAACTATTCTTGTCACCAAAATTATGTTATGGCAGGGGTCAAAGACATAAACTCTTGCAGGTAATGTGTATAAAAGGTGCTATGACAGATACTAGATATAAGAGGGAAGTTATTTGCATTTTGTATTATGTTTCATTTTATTAGGTGGTCAAATTGATACAAATTTTAGGAATAAAGAGTACATAATTGGCAAAATGAGGGGATAAAAACAACCCAAAACAAACAAACAAAAAACATACCATATTCTAGGGAAACTATTATTCAAAAAACAGAAGATAACAATGTTGTTGAATATGTGGAAAAATTAGAACTCAACATTTTAAACTGGAGAGAATGTAAAATGGTCCAACCACTGAAAAAATAATAGAGTGGCTCCTCAAAAGTAGAAAATGAAGAACTTCTGTACAGCTCAATAATCCCACTTCTGGGTAGATATCCAGAAGAACTGAAATCGAGGACTCAGCCATTTGAATGCCCATCTTCATAGCAGCATCATTCACAACAAACAAAAGAGAGAGGTAGAGAGCCCATGAATGGTGCACATAATGTGGTTCAGACAATGCAATAGTATCCAGCCTTAAAGCAAGAAAATTTTGACCTATACTGCAAACATGGATGAAACCTGAAAAGACATTACACTACATGAAATAAGCCAGAGAAAAGCAAAGACCATGGGATTCCACACACATAAAATGCCTAAATGTCAAATTCAGAGACAAAATAATGTAGTAGCTGCCAGGGGCTCGGGGAAAGAAAAGAACAGAGAGGTTTTTTTTTTTTTAATAAGATGTAGGATGAGAAAAAAGCTCAAGATGAATGATAGTGATGGACACATAACAATATAAATGTACCTAATGCCACTGAATGAAGTATTAAAGAGATTAAAATGGAAAATGTTATACTATAAACATTTTACCACAATTAAAGACAAAAATCAAAACCATCCAAACATATTAAAAATAGTTATATGAAAAACTGAAATTATAATTCAGCAGGATTTAAGGGATTAAGATCTTGGAAGAAAGGAAAATCTATTGGAGTAAATCATATACTACTGCTTAGAATTTTCAGGGGATTTCAAAGTTTCAGAGCCAGGATAAAGTCAGCATAAAGCAGCTTAGAACAGGCATCTCTAGAATAAGGAAAAAAAATCTAGTTCTGAGTAGAATACACAGTGTCAAAAAATAAACTGATCTCACCCCAACAAAAGAATAAGCCCTTTATATAGGAAATTATAAGGTCTCTAAAATCAGAGAACTGAGAAGAGTGAACAAAGGCTGAAATTCAGATCAGAATACTTCAGAAGAGAAAAGAAAACAACTACTTTCATTTCTGGGAACAAGTTGGAGAGAATGAACTTTGAACAAACTTTTAACATTTGCTCGTGGGTTTGAATCCATGAAAGTCCCAGACACAAAGCAAGTCAACAGTGATGACACCAGCTGCTTTTGATACTAACTGATGACTAAGTGGGATTTTATATCCAAGAGGTCTCCAATAGAAGCTTCCTGTCTATGGGACAGTTTTACTTCCTTTCAAATATCTCTAAATGGTCAGCTTAGTCCAAATGGGGAAGCAGTTTCTGGTACCAAACAGGAAGCTCCAGAATAGATTTGGATGCTCTAAAATACAGAATCCCACCATTTATTCCCAAAGGGCCTTGCCTGAGTCTAGCAAACTCCAAAAGCTAGGAGCAGCACCCCAGGTGTGGATACCTCGGTGGGGAAAGCACTGCTTGCCAGGCAGAAAGTTCTCAGTCACTCAAAGAACAGCTAGTGGCAAAGCTAAAATGCAGCTGGGGACCTTGGTGTCACAACCCAAGCCTTAATCCTGCCTCAAATCAATGGAGATCAGTGAGTTGAATCTTAACTGAGGTCCATGGCCAGCTCAAATGTGTGTCAGGCTGCCATAGCAACCAGAGAGAAGGGTTGTACCATTTTCTGGTGTCATTATTTACCTCAATCTTTAGAAGAATCTACTGTTCTTCTAAACATACTGCCCAACATTTAGTAACAAATTATGAGACATTCAAAGAAATAGAAAGCTGATTCATACTACATAATGGAGCCGAGTGGAGCAGACCCACAGATAATCAATCTATCTAGATGTTAGAATTAGCAGATAAAAACTTTAAAGTAATTATGATAAAAATCTTAAATGATGTAGCAAAACAGACAATACAGATGAGAGGATGGGAAAATTTATCAGAAAAAATTAGAATTAAAAAATATCAGAAGTATATTTCATGGGATTATGAAAAGAATGGGCAGAGAAGGGAACTACGAAGTGGGGGGGGAAATCAGCTCAACAGATATCCAAAAAGGACCAAAAAAATCCCAGTCTAAATGCAGCATTGGAGGCTGAATTCCCCAGTGTGAATTCCCCAGTGAACTCTGGATAAGAAATATTTTATATAAAAGATAAAATTATGTTCAAGAATGATTGAAGCTGGGCGTGGTGGCTCACACCTGTAATCCCAGCACTTGGGAGGCTGAGGCAGGAGGATCATTGTGAGTTTGAGACCAGCCTGGGCTACAAAGTGAGCTCAAAGCCAGCCTGAACTGCATAGTGAGACCCTGTCTCAAAAAGACAAAAAAAAAAAAAGAATGATTGAAACAGGATCGAGGTTACAGCTCAGCAGCACAGTGCCTGCAAGGTTGTGAATTTGATCCTCAGTACCAAATAATCCAACATTTATGTGACTGGAATCCTAAGAAAAGAGAATAGAGCAAAGAGTATATTTGAAGAGTGAGTACCCAAGTATGTATATATGTATTTTTGTATGTATGTGTGTATGTATGTATATAATTTGAGACCGGGAAATGTTGTGTAATATAGGCTAGCCTTGAACTCACTATATAGCCCAGGAAGACCTCGAAATTTTGGTGATCTTCCTGCCTCAGCCTCCTGAATACTGAGATTACAGGCATGCACCACCATGCCCAGCTCCAAGTATTTTTTAAAATAGTAAAAGGCAAGGCAAGAACCTACAAGTCTTTATTAGACTCTAAGAAAGATTAACACAAAACAAATCATACCTGCATACATCACAGTCTTAATGTTAAAAAACTAAAGTGCAATTATGTTCAAGGGAATAAGAAACCACACAAGACAAATATATCCTAAAAGTGCAGAAGAAAACTTGTTACATAGAGTTTTGAATTCAAGAAGTATTTGATTCTTCAAAAATCAAAGTGAAAAACATTTTCAGAAATTCAGTGAATTTGTCACTATTAGTACTAAAATGATAAAATGAATGCTTTAGGTTTATAAAAAGGTATCAGTGAGATAAATAAGATCTGTAGGAAAGAATAGAGTACCCAAAGGATATATACATAAAAACTTCTATTTATGCACACATGTGTACATAAGTTTCTTTCAAAGATTGGTAACTATTTTGAGCAAAAGTATTTACAATTAAAAATATATTAGAAATGAGGTGTAAGACAAAGACCAGAATGGGTGAAGGAGTGTAAAGTGAATTATGCTATTGAAAATGTGTTTCACTGCTTATGAATAAATAGTGTATTATTTGAAGATACTGAATAAGTTAATCGTTCATACTGTAATTTCCAGATTAATCCATAAACTAACATAAAAATAGGTTTAACAGTCAATAAAGGAGATATAATACTCAAAACACAGTGGAAGTTTTCATCAATATTTCAGATAAAGAAGACTGAGGTTTCTACCAGCAAGCTCTCCCTAAAACAAACAAAATAAAAGCAGTGACTATAAAGGATGTCTTCATATAGAAGAAAGTCACCATCAGAAGTTGAAAGAAGAAAGAGAAGTAAAAGAAACTACTGTGGCTAAAATGGCTATGAACAAACAAAAAGTTACAAGATCTGCATCAAACAAAAAATTTGAAGCCTTGGCAATGACAACTGCACTCAAAATTACTCCAGAGGAGGAGCTGGGTCCCACAGTCCCAGCTACTCATGAGGTGAGAGGGGACAATCACTTGAGCTCAGAAGTTATCACCTGGGCAAGAGTGAGATGACCTCTCAGGAAAAACAAAAACAGGTTCATTAGTCATTTCTACTGTCATAGACCATTCACCAGATCCTAAGTCAGGGAAAGCATTGTGTCAATTCCCCAGTGAATTCTGGGTAAGAAATATTTTATATAAAAGATAAAATTATGAAACAGGGTTGGGGATACAGCTCAGCAGCACAGCACCTGCAAGGTCATGAATTTGATCCCCCATACCAAAAAAAAAAAAAAAAAGATTCAAACAGAACTGCAGGGTCTGCTTTAATAGGTTCTATTCAACAAGTTAAATTTTAGCTCCCTCTTATTTTTTCTCCTTCCTTCTAGTTTCTTTTTTTCCACCAACATGCCTAAAGGCTGTGATCCTGAAGTAATAACAATATGAAATCTAAAATTTATGGTATTATGGTAATAACTTTTCAAAAGGTGACTGTGAGGATTATGTGAGAAGACTATTACTTACCAGAGAGCAGGCCACTTAATTGATAGTCACATTTTATTGATAAAAAATTAGATTTTAAAAGGCAGTGAGCCAGGTATGGTGGTATACACCTGTAATCCCAGTACGTGGGAGGCTGAGGCAGGAGGATTACCAGAAATTTGAGGTCAGCCAAGGCTACATAATTCAAGGAAAGTCTGAACTGCATAAGGAGACCCTGCCTCAAAAAAAAAAACAAAAATAATGCAGGTTGTGGTGGTACCTGCCTATAATCTCAGCACTTGGGAGGCTGGGGCAGGAGGACTGCCATGGGTTTTGAGGTCGGCCTGGGCTACATAAGCAAGTTAAAGGCCGGCCTGCCCTACATAATGAGACCTTGTCCCAAAAAAACAATAAATAAATAAATAAATAAATAAATAAATAAAATAAGGCATTGAGATGGTTACAGAAGTCAGCATTCATTCTCTGTGGGTAATGGCAAGGATGATATCAAAGAAATGCAGTAATGCACTTCAGAGGTACTTGTAATTTTCACTTCTTAAGCATGATGGGGGATACACTGGTGTTAGTGTAATATTTCCTAAATAGTATATATACATTAAGTATATTCCTCTATATAAAGAATAACTTTCACATATTTCTAGAATATGTGCTGCCGAAGTAAGCACATCAAATTTTTAAATGAATGGTAAAACAGAAACTCAAAGTTCTACAGCCTAAATGCCCTGTATCTCCTATGCTCCTCTATTTCACTGCTTTCACTCTCATCAGACTCCCCCAGGTCTCTTCTCTGTCCTGTGTCTGAACTCATTTTGGAACATGCCTCAGCGGGACTGTACTTGCTGTTCCTCCCATCTAGATTACTCGTCCAGAGATACCTACCAAGCTCTCCTTCTCAGGACTCTCCTCAAACAACGCCTTTCAGAACATGTTCCCGAACAAACCCACAACCCGTTTCTCACTTCTTTATATTGTTCCCTCCTCTCAAGTTACTTGAGTTTGCCTCTGAGCATACGTCTCAGACATACTACTCACTGGAGCTGGGGATATAGCTCAGCAGCACAGCGCCTGCCTGGCAAGTGTGAGGTCCTGAGTTCAATTCCCGGTACCCCCCACAAAAAAACCAAAACCAAACCAATAAACAAAAAACAGAAACACTACTCAAATGTTGATGTGTTTTATTAAACATTTTAAAGACTGTACTTGTTATTCTTAACACCATCCTTCCTAGAAAGTCTTTAGTAGGAAAGTCTCAGGTTCATAATGGAGGACATGGGATATCCAAAATCATAATTTTTACCTTAGAGCTCAAATTTTAACACTGGCCAAAAAAAAAAAATACTGTTGAGTGTGGTCGACACACCTTGTAATTCTAACACTGAGGATCTCAAGTTCAAGGCCAAGCCTGTGGTACCTAAGACAATAAAGACAGCCTGTCTCAAAAGGGAGTGTAGCTTAGTGGTAGTGTGCCCCTGGTTCAATTTCCAGTACTGAGGGGCTGGGGATTTAGCTCAGCAGCATAAGCACCTGCCTGGCAAGTGCGAGGTCCCCTGTACCAAACAAACAAACAAACAAACAAAAACAAATAATTTCCAGTACTGAAACCAACAACAGATTGTTTGCTTTAAAGTGGCAGGCTCACATTATCAGTTTTGAGAAAATGCTAAATACAAAAGTATCAATAACCATAGCTTATCTGCCAGTTGTTCTTTCAAGTAAAAAAAGGTATTCAATTAAAAAAATGGCGTTTTATGTGCACAAGTCAAACAAATGCTTGTCTGACAACCAGTCACCCTGGTTCTGGATGCAGCAGAAAGGTTTTATGTGAACTTCCCATTTTGTTGCACACAATATTAAAAAGATGTATACTTGAGAGTCAAGATTTAATACTTTAACTGTTTCATTATGGATATCCTTAAGTGAGATTTTTTACTGAGTCCCTTGGAGGAAGAGAATTACAATAAATTAATGTCATTGTCTTAACTCATACCATACAGGCAGCAATCTTTCTACTATTACTTTTACACTATCAGGGCAAAAGGCACCTTAGTAGTAAGAGTTTTGACCACACAGAATCCTCAAGGAGGTCTTAGTGCTCCCAGCACTCAGCAGACCACACTTTGTGGACAGCTGCTGTTTCATTTAAACAGTTTTTTTTTCTCCCAGTGTGATTTTAATTATTTCTACTTTTCTAGTTTCATATGTAGACTCTTTCAAAAAAATTCATTAAACATACACACACACACACATACACACAGAATGAAACAAAGGGCTAAAAACATGACTCACTTTGAACTTGTTCATTTTTTGCTGATTTTGCTGATCTTGGAAAAGATCAACAAAAGATGAGGCCAAAACAGGGAAAGTTGGAAGACAGAAGTCATAAGAGACAGTGTCTCGCGGCTCCAGGAATCACCTGTGAGAAATTTCCACGCAACATTTTAGTAAGATAACCTTCTAAAGAGTCTCCCGCTGACCCATCAAAAAGAACAGGAAAAGATAATGAAGTACTACAACCCAATCTGTCCATTGATGACTCTGACATAATCTTGAATTTGGCACATTTTTGAGTGAATCTAAACATTTCTTTCTTATTGGCTGTTTTGAAACCTATGTATCTGTTCATTGAATAACAAACAAATTAAAAAGCTAAACCCTGAATAACAGATTAAATACGGTATATAATATATCCAAACATGGAACTCTTGTCTGGTATTATAGATGCTGCTAAAGTGAATATTTACTGATATTAGAAACTTTTTAAATTACATATGATAATGTTTTCTATTAATGTCATAAACCCATAGTTAGAAAATCATTTCAAAGTTATTAAAAAATGAGATATCTTCTGCATAAATTAACAGTTTCTCAAAATACAACTCCTCTAATAGACTTAAGTTCGACTATAGCCTTTACTAACATAGTGACTGTACTGTCTGCTTACAGTACCCTTCACCTTTAAAATGAAACGTTAATCTTCAAAACCCTTTGTGTACCATCATGATCCTTTAAAGCCTTTGCTCACTCACAAATCTAGACAATGCCGTGGAATTCACTGCCCTCCCAAAATTCAGGCTGGACCTGGGGTAAAATTTAATAAAGCCTTGATAGACTCTAACATGGTCACCTACTTTGCTGACACGTATGCAAATCTAAAAAAATCTTCCATTTCCCCTCTCTAGAAACTAACCTTTGGCCTGGATAGGGCTCCCAGCTTCTCAGTAAAACTTAAAAAACTGAAAGCTCTGGATTTATTCATTCAGCAATCCACATCCCCTGACAAAACTGACCCAAAGGTTGGGCAAGCCGGGGATTCCGGAGCCCGAGCCCTGCGTGGCGGGGTCGCGCTGTGCGCACCCCGCAGCTGGGTCTTGCAGCGCCGGGGAGACGCGGGCGCTGGGGCCAGCGAGGCTTGGGAGTCTGGGGGGCTTGCAGCGGCTGCTGACCGCGGACGTGGCCGTGACACCGCCCAGAAGGGTCCTGCGGCCCGAACCTGACAGCAGTGGGACGCAGCATCCCGGTGACAGCGCGAGCAGCTCACCTTCCTGACAGCCGCCGCCCTCGCCGGGTCCGATTCTCGGCAGCGAACCCCCGGGGTTCGGTCGCCCCCAACCCCCTCTCCCTCGCCGAGCCGCCCCTCCCTCCCTCCCCTCGGCCGACCTGTCCCCTCGCTGGTCCCTGCCCTCCTGGCAGCCCGCCGCAGAGGCCTCGGACACAACTGCAGGGCCAGGACTCCCTCAGGCCACCGCCCTGCCCCGGCGGCTCCTTTGAGACCAGAGCTGCCCTCAGCCCCTGGGGCGCGGGACAAAGCGGAGCCCAGGGCGGGGGGCGGGAGGGGGGTCACGCACGCGCAGAGCTCTCAGACCGCCCACAAGACCCTGTGCGAGGCGGCCTCGCTGGCTGCCGGGCGTCGGCTTGGGGTCTGCGTGGGGCTCGCTAGGGAGAATTCTTTTCACAAAAAAAAAAAAAAAAAAATTTAAATTCTACAGACAGGGTAGGCTGGCGTCCAAAGCGAGGGCCACCGCTCCTCTCCATGCAAAGAAATGGATCTTGATTCCTCAGACGCTTGGGCCTGAGCACACAGCTACCTGCAAAGAACCTGCAAAGAGCGATCCATTCGGGAAATGAGGCCTTTATCCTGGCAACCTCTGGAATGGTGCAGATTATAGCTGAGTAATTTGATAAATCAAAATAGAGGTGAGTATCACACATACCACTTCCCAAAGGAAAAACAAATGCTTAGTATAAGACATACAGGCATTTCAGGGTTTTACACAAATCTCGGCCTACTATTATAGACAGCTAAGTTAGATAGAAATATTACAGTCTGTCAGGTCAAGGGCCTCGAAGGAGTCAGCACAGAAATAACACATTACAACTGTGGATGGAGTGCATTCTTTGAAGGCCCAGCCTCAAGATAAAGATGGAATAACTATACCTGCATACCTTCCTGAAGGATAAACAATAATAATCGATATTCTACATAGATATCAATCACACAGGTAGGGGACCAGGACCTTCTGACCCGTCTCTTCCAAAAAACGCCCTTGTTCTTTCCACGTACACTTGCTATGTAATTTCTTCCCCATTGGATCAGTATTACCCAAATGAGTGTACTTGTACTCTTACTGATTGATTATAGTTTTGTCCTTTGTCTTACCAACCTTGTAATTTTGCTGTATAAAACTTCCTTTGAGAAATGGTCTCGTTGGCAACCCACTTTCTGGGTCTTCAGCAATAAAACTTCCTACTCTTAACTTCTGTTGTACCTTAACATTAATTCTTCAGTTTTGGGGAACACAAACTCAGGATATGGGACATCTAGCAAGTTGAGAATTATAATATTTCCTCTATATCATTTTTAAGAAGATTTACTACATCTCAAAGAATTAGATATAGAATTACAAGTTTTGGAATTACTCTATATCATTGCTGGTATAGAATACCATGACTTATTTCACTAAAGAAATATATGGAATGAATTGTGGTCAATATCTTGATGACTTCTCTTTGCTCTGTTCCAATTACATAAATGAATTTCTATTCAAAATGGCTATAGAAATATTAAAATTTTCACAGAATTAAATTTAAAACATGTAGAAACCATATACACACATACCACTTTGTGGATAGCAGTTGTTACAGAGATAATTAAAGCCTCCTGCCAACCCAGGAAATCCCATTTACTGATTGAGGAAAGAAAGAAAAAAAAGCGCTTATTACTGAGTGAACATTAAACCAGACTGCCATGGAAGGCAGCTATACTAACCACTATACTACCAACGTGTCCCAGAGTGCCATGTACAGGAAATCCACTACTGAGTTTGTAAAGAAGAAAATAATTGTATTTTTACATTGACAGGCAGGTACAACCCATTACATATTCTTTAGATAAAAGACAATTTAAGGGAGGAGAGATTTATTTTTTGGCTCATGATTTCAAAAGTTTAAGTCCTGGTCAGTGGACTCCCAAGGCAAAAACTTCATGGCAAATAGGTGTGTCCTCAAGGAAGAGGACCTTACACCACCATTGTTACATGTAATTTATCCTAAAATCAACTGGTATTGTAGAGTAGCCATCTGTTGTAACTGCCTTTTCTAAATGAAAAGTAAAGTTTTAAAAAAATCTCTGACAAATAGATACAGTAGTTAAAATATGTAGTCAGGAGCCTAGGCTTTCCCAGAGATATCAGGAGAGTAAAATATGTAGTCAGGAGTCTAGGCATTTCCCACAGAGATCAGGAGAGTGATACAGCCCGCTTTGATGTTAATCTTTCAAAGACATGGCCCCAAGCTATTAAGAAAGATCTTCCTGGAACTAGGGCACACTTTGTAATCCTAGCGCTTGGGAGGCTGAAGCAGCAGTTCAAGCCAGCTTCACTTACATAGCAAGACCCTCTCAAAAAAAAAAAAAATCTTTGTAGAGCTGAGGGTGTCTGTGGTTCGGTAAATCAGCTCTTGCCTAGAATATGGCATACACACCACAGTGGGCTCACAGCCCTCTCTATTGGCAGACAAGACAAGTTGCCCCAGCATCACCTTAGCAGTAGAGCACTGGATATTCAGGGTTAGTTGCAGTGTTGTCACTTTGCAATAGGTAAGTGGGTTTAAGGTTGCACTTTAGGTACATGGTCTCTAAAAGGTTCACTGTCCCTGGCCTAGAAAATGCAAAACCTTGGGTTTGAGTCCCAGCACTGAAAAACAAAGCTGGTCTTAACTAGGTGTAAAACTAGCAATAGGCTTATTTACTTTTTAAGAAGATTTACTACATCTCAAAGAATTAGATATAGAATTACAAGTTTTGGAATTACTCATTTCTCAAGTTTTAAGCAAAGAAAAGGGGTGTATTAGTTACGTTTTGTCCATGAGACAAAATGCTCAAACACCAACAATGTGAGGACAGAAAGGTTTATTTTTTGGCTTTGAGATTCAGAAGTTTAAAGTCCTAGTCAGTGGACCTTAAGGCAGAAACTTCTTGGCGAATAAGCATGTCAGCCTGAAAACGGAGTTAGAGCAGAGCCCAAACAGAAAGGGGCCAGAGACCAGGTACAGTCCCTGAGTACATGACTTCCGCCATAATCCACCCAGACATACCCAGGAGTATGCTTTACTCATCTGGGCATCTCTCAAGCTAGTCAAGTTGTCAAGACTAACCATCAAAAGAGAAAATTTCCCTTGTAAAAGGGAAAATTTAATGTTTTTTTAGTCTTATATAACCAGTACCCTCCTGCTCTGGGTCTTTGTTCTGAGGCAAAGAAGATTGATGTTCACAAAATGGCCCTTGGTGAGGAATCACCCAATACATGTTTATTAAGAAGAATGAAAAGACACTGCACCCCAGCCCCACAACCCTATGCCCTGTGTCAGGGAGAAGTTACAGAACATGGGCATGTCAGATATTTAAATCCAGGGGCTTTTATACCATTTTGGGACAACTGATGGTGACAGAACATATGGATGCTGTTAGTTGCTGTCAGGCCTTTGAGGTCCAGAAAGCAGATTGACTTGTTTGGATTTCAGACCTTAAGACTTTTTCCATTCTATTTAGGGATTTGTTCTTTGTCCTTAGCCTTCTACTGTGGTCCTGATAATTATTACTGAAGTTAATTATTTGGGCCCTTTGCATTTCACCATGCTTAAACCCTTTTAGTTTATTCAGGTTAAATATTCAGGACCTGTGCCCTTCCTGCCTAACTTCCTTCCTCCTCCTGGCCATTCTTACTTTTAGAGAAGACTATAAAATTTAACACAATTTCCATCAAAACTTTAATAAAAATTTTGGATGAAGAGTTCAGTTTTGTTTTACTTGACAACACAAATTTGTAACTGTTAGGTCCACTCGCATGAGAGAGAGCACAATCATCATGGCAGTGGTTCAAAGCTGTGCCATGATGATGCACACCTCCTTCTTCCCAGAAGCCCCTATAGCTTCTCCCTCCCAAAAGTCTGCAAAGCTCAGGAATGTAAAGGTTTACCCAATCCCTTGCACTCTCAAAAAATAAATCAGCTCACACCAGCCACTAGCGCCCTACCCCCATCAGAGGCTATATCAGGCAGAACCTGCCCTTTGTCTGCAGGGAGAGCCACCACAGCCTTCCTTGTAATGACTCCCTCCATGCCCTCCCTGCTTATTAAACTCTTTTCTTATCTACTTGCCTCCTCTCTTTAATAATCTATGATGCTCTAGATTGAGTACAAATCACTCAATCAGTAACCTCCTCTAAATAACCTTGGAAAATATCCAGGAACTGTTACGGAAATGCACGTTGTTATAGAAGAATTTAAAAGCTGGTGCTTGGCTTCAAAGAAAAAACTACAGAAATAGATCAAACATAAGAATTTGTTAAAGGTGTTTTAAACAATAGCAATAGTGTGTACACTGCAGTTCTGTTTCCATCTATTTTGGTGTTTATGGTGTTGAGGATCCAACCTAATACTCATGCATGCTAAACATGTACTTTACCACTAAGCTACACCCTCCTTGCACGTTAGAATTGCCCTCCTGAGAGTATCTGTACTGTATCCTCCAGCCCTGCTCCAATTTGGAGGTGAATATTTACAATTTGCCTTTCTTTGTCCTGGTGTATAGTCCAATGTCTTAAGTGCCTAAACTATAACTAAATTTCCCTTTCATAGCTTATATGCACTCTAACTGCTACTGAAATAACCATCCCAGGAGAATCTTGAGGAGGAAAAGATTTGGACTTCAGTGTGTCGGTCAGTTACAACAAAAAGGAGGCCACACAATAAGATTACTTCATTAGTAACAGATGCAATCCCTTACTTACTGTTTTAGTCACTTCCTTATGGCTGAAACAAAATACCAGTGTCCGATGCCTACAATGTAAAGCAGAAGTTTATTTTAGCTCAGTGTTTTTGAGGGTTCAGTCCATAGTCAGCTGGCCTCAAGGCAGAAACAGAATGAAAGAGGGGCCTGGTAGAAGGAAAACTGCCTAATGCACGGCAGGCAGGAAGTATACAGAGAAGGAGGTGCTAGGGACAAGAATATGCTCTTTCATGTCATACTCCCAGGGACTCACTTCCAACTAGGCCTCACCTCTGAGCAGCACATTCAATGAATGAACTCATCAATAGATGAATTCCATGATGAGTATAACCCCTTGATCTAGCATAGCACCCTCCAAACACAGGAAACATTTGGATGAGATGTTAGATCTACACCATAACAGATTGTAGAGAAAAGATGGCAGTATACTTCAAAAGGTCAAAGATAAGAAGGGAGCCATCAGGGACAGCCACACTTAGCTAGAGGGCAGTGGGGAGAAAGAGTGAAGGACTCTGAGGGCAAAGCCTTTGTGTTACCCGGTAGGGAAGTGACGGTGGTTTTTAAAAACAACATGCTTAACTGAAGTAGTTACTGTGGCATACTTAAAAGTACAAATTAAAAGAAAACTTATTTAAAATACAAATTGAGAAAATGTATTTAACAATTATAACACACAGTATTCACATTCTTGATAAACTGCTGTTATAAATCAATTGAAATATGGATATCCACTATGCAATAAAAATAGAGAAGTAGAGCCTATTGTATTGCAACCAGCCAGAAGTTTACCAGAATAAACTGGGCAAAGACATAGCTCAAAAAATTACTCCTAAAACAGAATGATGTAAAAGCCTGGTCTCAAAGGTTACTTTTGCCAACATCAACTAAATTTAACTGGATCATTCCAGGCATTGTGGAAAACAGTGGGTCTATCTGTTAGAAACTAGTAATGAGGGCTGGGCATAAGCACCTGCCTGGCAAGCACTAGGACATGAGTTCAATCCCTGGTACCAAAAAAAGAAAAGAAGAGAAAAGAAACTAGTAATGATGGGCCAAGGATATAGCTTAGCAGTACAGTGCCTACCTGGCCAGTGCAAGGTCGTGAGTTTGATTCTAGTACCAAAAAAAAAAAAAAAAAAATTAGTAATGATTAGTAAAGATTCAACAGGCTAATATTGAGATCAGGGAGACAGTCAAAAAGAACATTGTTAGAAACAATGCCATCTGCTGGGCATGGTGGCACACACCTGTAATCCCAGCACTTGGAGGCAGAGGCAAGAGGATTGCCTTGAGGCCAACCCGGACTGTATAGTGACTTTAAAGCCAGCCCAGTTATAAAGCAAGACCCTATCTCAAAAACAACAACAACAAACAAAAACATAAAGCAAAATATTGATAATCTAGGCAGACTGCAAATGTTGGTTATAGTTTAGCTTGTTTCCCATGTGGAGGTACCAGCTTCCCTCATTGCCAAAACCCCTAATCATGCTTTACTCCTTTTCTTGGTGCTAGGGATCAACCTGAGAGTCTTGTGCATGCCATGCAAGTGCTGCAAAAAAATGAACAACCCTAGAATGCACACTGCGGGGGAAATGGTCTTCAAATCAGCAAACAGGTAGGCATACAACAGTATACCCCCAGGGTATCCGGAGGCCCATTTGCTACAATATATTATCCCAAATACCCAGTTTTCAATAACAACAACAAATTATAAGAACAAAAAAAGAGGAAAGTGTGACCACACACACAAAAAGTAAGGCATAGAAACCTCCTCTGAGGGCCTAGGTGTTGTACATTATTCCCCTAAAACCTAAAGAAATTTGTTTAAGGAAATAAAAGGTTTCTCTCATTGTTTAGAAATGCTACATTTGCTATACTGTAATTTAAAAATACTCTCAAAACATCTCACTTCCAAGAAGCCCTTACTATACTACTTTAAATGAAACATGTGCCGGCTAATCTTGTTAACTTGACTGGATGAAGAGAGCCCTGGAGAGGCGATTTGATCATGGGAGAGCTATATTCATCAGTGGACTAACCCACTGATATTCAGCTAAATATGCCATTAGAATGTGGGACCTGGTTGGCATAGGTAGGTCACTGGAGATGTTCTTTTGGAGGACATCTCTGATGCTTTCCCCTATGTTCTGCTTCACAGGTGTCATGACATGAGCAGCTTTTTCCACAGCCCCTTCTGTGATGTTTTTCTAGAGTCAACCAACCATGGACTGAAACTTCTGAAACTGTAAGTCAAATAAACCTCTAATGATTGTCAGATATTTTATCCTATCAACAGAAAGATGACCAATACCGAGCAATACTATACATATTTGTAAGGTCTTCCTCGGGTTTAAAACTTATGTTAATTTACGTGTTCTTATTCTAGATGAAGTAAAGAGTGCTTTTGTAAAGTACACAATTCACTAACAATGAGAAAAATATATTAACAAGTTGAGATTTTTAAATGAAATTGTTAAAGAATAATCTTTCTATGAAAAGACTCTATCTTTATTCAACCAACTTTATCGCTTTAATTTTAACACGGAGGAGAGTATACAAAATTTATGTTCTTTCGGGTCCACTTCCCTATATCAAGGGATTCGGTATTCACACTTATTTTTTCCTGACAGATTCACTGAGGGCGTCAGATACTGGGTTTGTATGAACCAGCGGATTTGTCTATTTAAACATGACTTGTCGCTTTCCTCGCCGACAGTTCCGTGTCTAAATGGCACGCCAGCCGCCACAAGTCCCGGGCAGCCTTGATTCTGCGAACTAAGGGGTCGGCAAATCGGACCCACACACATGGGCGCCAATCAAGACGGCGGGGCGCGGGGCCTCACGGGAAAGTAAGTTTTAGCGCCGGTGGCCAATTCCGCGCAGTTCTGCGCATGCCTGGTGCAGCGGCCGTCCCCGCCTTCTCCGGTTTTCCACGGGCTTCAGAAGGATGCGAGGCCGTCTCGGGCTGCCCAGCTGCAGCACTTCTGGGCCCTGGAACACGACCCGTGAACGACGGGTGAGTTCCAAAGCGCTAGGCGAGGGGCCCGT
The DNA here is from genome assembly GCA_004027455.1 of Hydrochoerus hydrochaeris. Taxonomy (NCBI): domain Eukaryota; kingdom Metazoa; phylum Chordata; class Mammalia; order Rodentia; family Hydrochaeridae; genus Hydrochoerus; species Hydrochoerus hydrochaeris. The sequence goes on along the minus strand of PVLA01001746.1, from coordinate 242,004 downwards.
GTCCCAAAACGGGGAAAGGCCCACGGGCCCCTGGACGGCGGCATCTCTGTCAGAATGTGACGGCGGTCAGCACAGGTCCAGCCCCTGAACCGAGCAGACGGCGCTCTTTTCTCTGGGCGGGTCAGTGGGGCCGCGGGCGGAGCGAGTGTGCGCATGCGCCATCCCGTCCCCCACCGCCGAGGTAGCGCAAGCTCGGGAGCCCGTACCGGGGAGGGGCGGTGCTTCTGGGAGGAGCGTGCGCAGTGGGCTTCCGGGGCATGGGCTCGAGGCCGGCTGACCCCTTTGTCTAGACTTCCCAAACCCTGATGGCCCTAGCACTCCTCAAGTAGCTTGAAGAATTATCAGTTTTTATTTGGTAGAAGAAAAAATTAGTTTTGATGGCCAGTGATCTTTTCAGCAACTGTTAGTGATGGTGACTTAACGTCTGACCTCTTTACTTCCAAGCCCATACTGGTTTTACATGTGTCAAAAGGACATTCCTTATGAAACACACTTTTTAGAAATAACATGAAGTAAAGGCACAAAAACTGGTTTTTCTTGAAGGACTGCTTTTTGTGTTTGTGTGTGTGTGCATTCATTAACCAAGGACAAAGTAATGTTAGAAGAATAATCGTTAATCCTAAATGTTTTTAACAGTTTAGTGACAGGAATGTTTTACATTAGGAGGACTGTTAACTTGTTTCTTCATTAGAAAGTATTGTTAACTTGGGCGACCAATATTTTTGTTATATGTACGTATTTGTGAGCATCAAGGGAGATGTAAACTTTTAAAATCCTTAGGATGCACATATTCACATTTGAAAAAATTTTGTACTCAAGAGCTTCATGATTATATCAGGTGATTTTTCACAATTCCCCCTGATTGTCCTGAAGTATGTAAAGGACAGGGACACTCCCACAGAGAACTTTTCTTCTAGGGAGTATATATGTCTGTTAGGACAAATTGTTCATCTCTCTTTCTTCTTCCAACCCAGTTATAGCTTAAGAATTGCCTACATCCTTGAAAGAATAGCACAAAATGAGCAAGGTAAGTTGTTCATTCATTCTCCATGTTATTTCTGTCAGTATGTTAAGTGAGAAATTAGATATAAATAAAAATCAAACTTCACAGAAAAATATAAATAGGTGCTTTGCCATATACTACTGATCAGGTGATCTTAGAGTCACTCATGTGAGCTGCAGATATGTCTCCATTATTTTTGACCTACATATATCCTCCACAGGGAAGACTGAATGCTTTAAAGACAAAGACCTCCTGGAAGCTACCTTTTTGGGATCATAACTTAGGGACACATGTTGAATAACCTTCGAGTGGCAGCCCCGAATGAATGAGACCATTACCTGAAATCAGTGCTGGCAAACCTATGGTGTGCGTGCTCCTATGGGCACATGAGCTAACTTGCCCCAGCAACCGAACATCAGATTTTCAGGTTTCATTTCAGTGTCGGCACTTTGTGGTGAACAGTGTGTTTGGAATTGCAGTTTGAGCACATGGTCTCTAAAAGCTTCACCATCACTGCCTTTAACTATTCTTCCGTGATGTTAAAAAGAGTTAGAGGTGTGGTTCAAGTAGTGTCAGTTTTTGGATCATCGTGTTTGATCCCAGTGTATAATTTATAATATTGAGAGGAAGCATTGACCTGCATTCCTGTATGAATGCCTGTATCAAATTAGTAGTTTATCACTTCACAGTGTAAGAGTCTGCAAACAGCCTGACTCCAGTCACCCTCATTTAGTGCTCATTGCTCATGCTGTGACATACTGTAGTACTGAAGGAGGCAGGATAGAGTCCAGAAGGCAGGGCTATGGTTGCGTTAAGGTTTTGTTTTGTTTTGAGTTTCCACCTTCCATTTGTTCTCCCATCCAGTATCAGTTTCTTTGAGCTAGAAGAGCTGTAGCTTTTCCAGTTGTCTGTGTTTATTGTGTGTTTTTTAGCCTTCATCTGGAAGATGCATTCATTTTAGAATATTTTTACAGAATTTTGATTTTTCTGGTGGCTTTTTTATTTATTGTTAAAAATATTGTTCCATTTTGGTATTCACGTTTACAGATTGCTTGCTGGAGTTTTGCTCAGTGTCTTCTGACTTCATGTTTCTAGTGAAGTATTTGCTTTATGTTTTGCTGTTGAGATAGCCTACCTTTTTTTGTTCACATTATTTCTTTTGATGAGAAGAATAAATGAGATATTTCTCTATGAATTTCTTCATACTAGCAATAAGAGTTCTTTGTCATATATATTATTTCAGTATGTGGACTGCTTTTTTTTATGCTTTGATAAAGATGGATTGTTAACTTTAATGTAGTATGGTTAATTTATGTTTTAAGAAATCTTTTCATGAGGTAAAATTTTTACTACTTTCACTTTGCAAGTTTATACTAAGATGGATATCTGCTCATACTTAAGATAGAAATAAATATGAATTATAATTGCACCAGCACCATTTGTCAAATTATTGTTCTTATGTCACCCTGTTCATGAATCAAGTGACTATACATGTGTGCTTCTGTTTTTGGGCTCTGTTCCATTGCTACTTTTGAAAATTCTTGTGCCTGTTTTACACACTGATTCTGGCACATTGATAATACTACTTGATAGATGACATTTTTCCTGGCCTAGATTTTCTTCAAGATTGCTTTGTCTGTTTGACTCTCTGCATTTCCATGCTTTAGCATTAACTTGTCTAATGGCTATCAAAGTATCTGCTGGGAATTCATTTGAGATTGCTATGAATCCGTACAACAGCATGGGTAGAACTGATATTTTGCTCATATTGAGCCTTCCAATCTGAAGCTTTCTTTGGTTTCTTCATTATATCAGGTAATTCCCTCTGTGTTTTATTTTTCATGCTCTTATTAATTATACCTTTCAGAATTTAATATTCTATTTTGCTGATAGAAATATCTAAGATTTAGGTCAGGGATATAGCTCAGTGCCTGCCTGTCAAGTGCGAGGTCATGAGTTTGATTCCCAGTACCAAAAAAAAAAAAGAAAAAAAACAAGTTCTAGGATTTGTTATACTGAATGAGTAACTATATCCCACAATGTGCTTCTATTTGGATTTTCTGTGTGTACATAATTATGTTACCATTCCAAGAACTTTAGAAAAATGTTGACTAGAATTTGGCATAGCATCCTTATTTTGGGTGTAGTTTTTAAATTAAATACTTCCTATTTTTTAGTGTAAATGTGATTTTTGTTGTAATATTTATGGAAATTCTCTTTCACATTGAGGAAATTCCTTTCCATTCCTAGTTATTCCAAGCGTTTTGTTTGTTGTTTTGTTTTGTTTGTTTGTTTGTTTGTTTTTTTGAGACAGGGTCTCACTATGGAGTTCAGGCTGGCCTTGGGCTTCCTTTGTGGCCCAGGCTGGTCTTGAACTCATAATAATCCTGCCCTTCTGCCTTAGCCTCCTGAGTGCTGGGATTACAGGAGTGCATCTCCACACCTGACTGCTTTTTTTTAAATGTGTCTTTTTAAGACAGGGTTTTGCTATGCAGTTCAGGCTGGCCTTGAGCTCACTTTATAGGCCAGCCTTGTCTCAAACTTGCAGCAATCTTCCTGCCTCAGCCTTTTGAGTGCTGGGATTACAGGTGTGTGCCAATATACCCAGCCATATTAAGCGTTTTTAAATCATACTTTTCTGCATTTACTGATATCATATGATATTTGCTTGGTTTTAAAAAAACTATTCTTATTTTAATTTCTACATTTCCGAAAATTCCTTATGATCTTCATTTTCTGTTCTCTCTTTCTGAGCCAGGTATAAAGTGATTTTCCCTCAGGTTTTATTTGTGTTTTCTCCCATAGGTTCTCTGAGACCCTCCAGTTAACTCTTGATGAATCAGCTTCCAAATTTTTAATATCTGTCAGATACTTATTTTCATTCTGACCCTCCAGTATTATGCTTCAGATCTAGTTCATGTCAGCCCTGTCTTGCTAACATACCTCTCCATGGCCATTGTACTTGTGGATGCCCCATTAGTTGGTGACCTCTCCTGTCTTCAGTGCCCTGTTTGCATCCCAGTTCCTGCTGTACTAGTTTGCCTAAGAAGTGGTGTTTCATCCTTTAGTTGTCTCTTCCCTTTCTCAAGGGGATATGTTCTATAAATGAAAACCTGGCCACATTATTTCAGTACATGCTCATATCTCTTCTCTGCCCTCCTTTTTTACACAGCAATGACCTCTAAAATAGAGATACGCATTACAGAGAGTGTCCAGATAACTCAGTTGGCTATCATCTGTGCACTTGGAGATGTCACAGTCATAGTCGTTTCAGAGTCCTTCCATTTTCTGTACATCCTAATGATTGTCTCTGACTTGAACGGTTAGAGCCTGGAATATGTATTGCAATGAAATAAACATTAGCCAGGTTTTTCTTCATTTTAAAGTCCAAATGAGAAGTTGAAGTACATAATAAATGTACTGGCAGTTTATTTCTATAATTTGTAAGTGTAAATGTTTGTGTAAACCCACTTTGTAGTGAGTTTCCTGAGTGCTCCCCTGGCCTTTTACCCCATGGCAGCACCAGGGTACATCCTCCTGTCCTCCTGTGCTTCTTGTTCTGTTGCTGGTTTCTTGGGCATGTGAGCGGGTCCGTACCTCTGCTTGTGCTATGTTCCTGTCCTTCTGGGGATGCAGTACCGTATTATCTTCAGCCAACTTTCTCAGGGAAGTTCAGAGTAGAACTAATTTTGCTCCTTATTTGTATCGTTTGTCTGTATTTTATGTAGTTTCATTTTAGCACTTGCAGCATACCTACTCCATATATTTCCTTACCAGATTATACATTCCTGAAATCAAAGATTTTTATCAATCTTACTATTTACAACAACTGTAATAGCCCCACCCACATTGTGGGGACTGTTAATTTTTTTTGCATGAATTAATATCTTAATGCAATAGCAGAATATTCCGCCTGAAGTATGTGCCCCAAAAATTCTGTAAATAATCTGTAAGCAAGATAGAGATTAGTACTGTACACTATACCTTTTTCCTTGTCACCTAATGCTGTACATTTTTGATTAAACAGAAATCCCAGGGATCAGTATCATTTAAGGATGTGACTGTAGGCTTCACCCAGGAGGAGTGGCAGCACCTAGACCCAAACCAGAAGTCCCTGTACAGAGATGTGATGCTGGAGAACTACAGTCACCTGGTCTCTGTGGGTAAGGGGATGTGTTCCATGATTCCAGTAGCATTTGTTTATCCCTTTTATTGTGAAGCATCTGGCACTGTGCAATGTAATTATTTGAGGTTCTGTCTCAGAAATCCAGGAGTGTGGATTGGTTACTTTTGTACCCCAGAAGATATTTGTGTTCACCTCTCTAGTGAGGTGTTCTAGTGGCATTGTACGTTGTCTCCATCTGAAGCCATGACAACCCAAGTCCTTAATCATTTCCCATTAACAGGGTATTGTGTGACAAAGCCAGAGTTGATTATAAGACTGGAGCAAGGAAAAGAGCCATGGATATTGAAAGAAGAATTCCCAAGGCCAAGTTTCCAGGGTGAGTTAATTGGTACTGCACAAAACATCAGGCGAGTCTCTACTTACCTGTAGTTCATTCAGGGGCTGGCTAACCCTGAAATTTTTTTCCAGAGTATCTCATTGGATAACCTAACCCTTACTGATTTCTAAACCCAGCCTTCTAATGCCACTGTCCAGTATTTTTAGGTTCACCTAAAGTATTTCCTATTTTTAGATGTGCCAGTAATCCAATCTTAGCTATTGCTTTTCTTGGCTACTCCGTGTTTGTCAGAGCCATCTCGGTTTCCTGCTTTACCTCTGTTGTCCTCTTCCCCTTCTGTTGTCAGACATTCTTTGATACACTTGTTTGATGCTGTGTATTGCAGTGGAAGTACTTAAGGTAGTTGTTTAAAAAGTGTGGAGAGGTAAAGGCATCTAAATAGAATTACTTTACATTTCATACTTTACATTTCATATGGTGTGTGCCACCATGCTGTGCTGCACAGGGTATATCTGAATACACAGAACAATCACTGAGAAGTCCCTAGAAAATGTATACTCAGAAACACTTAAATGCATCAATGGATTATAAAAAACTCAAGAAACCAGTAGGCAAAATAAAAACAGATAGGAGGAACAGAAAACTGAGTAATATTTATGTTAAATGTAAATAATTAAAATATATCAAGTAAAATACTTATTGGCATGGTAGATAAAACAGAAAAAAAATCATAAAATATATTATTTAAGCTGGGTATGATGGTACATGCTTGTAACCTCAGTACTCTGGGAGGCTGAGGCAGAAGAATAACAAGTTCAAGCCCAGCCTGGGCAACTTAATGACTTGTTTAGTGAGACCCTCTCTCAATTTAAAAAAAAAAAAATGCCTGGGAGTGTAGCTCAGTGCAAAAGATTTGCATTTAATCCCCAGTACCTCAAAAGAAATTTTTTATTGATAAAAAATTTGTAACATAGTTACCAACATAGTTGATAAAGAATAAGATAATACAGAATAAGAATGATTCTATTAATATCAGATAACGTAGACTCCAGAGCAATGAAAATTATTTGACGAAAAGGTTAATATAAAAAGGATCAACCCAACATATGTACAATGATTCTAAATGTCTTAGCAACAGAATCCCAAAGTTCAAAACTGGCTGAGCTGAAAAAGGAAATAAATTGTTAATGACAGCTGGAGAATTCATCACACAGAATCATTAGACATTAAATTAGTAGTAACTTTAGAAGAATAGGGCAGCACCAGCACCATAACCCAGTGGATTGAAGCAGCCTCTATGGAAAAGTGCCCACAAAAAAGAAGACTTACACTTTTTTTCTCAAGTACCCATGAAAATTTTAAAAAATAGGCTAGATTCTAGACTATAAGCTTATTATAGATTTTAAAGGAATTGGGATCCTGTATACAAGACCAGCCAACTGCAAATATATAATTTTGCACTGAGCTATATCCATAACCCTTTTTATTTATTTAATTTTTAATTTTGCAACAGGGTCTTGCTAAGTTGCCCTCACTGAGCTCAAAGTTATAATCCTCCTGCTTCAGCCTTCCAGGGTGCTAGAATTATAGGCTTGTGCTACCATACCACATTACTACTAAATTCTTTTCATTCATACTGGTATAAAGTATTTAACTGTTCTTATATTTCCATATCACTTAAAAAGATTAACATCTCTTAGTATTTCCATATCAGTTTCTGTGTACTCTTCTGTGAAATGTAAATGGTCTGAAACATCCATTTTCAAAGGCAGAGATGTCCAGATGAGATAATTTTAAAAAGATAAGCGCCTTTTTTTTTATGGTTATCATCATCATCACTGTTATATATAAGAGAAACATGTTAGTTCACAATGTTGGGATTCTGGGAAGATGGCTGAACAGTAAGCAATAGAGTAAGTAGCCTCTCTGAGAGAAACAGCCCAGATGCTGGAATATAGCATTCTGGAGAAGTCCAGAAGGAAAGAACCCTCAACCTAGGAAGAAATTAAAGTGAGAATCAAAGCCCACAGAGAGACAGAAAAGAAAAGAAAAGAAAAGAAAAGAAAAGAAAAGAAAAGAAAAGAAAAACTTTTAACAGAAGGTGGTAGCTAGAGGCACCTTCGCCAGAGTCAGTCCCACTGTGTGAGAAGCACCACTGGAAGCTGGAGATGCATGATCACAGTGAAGTAGGTGGCTGGCAAGCCCAAAGATATGGTGGCAGAAGGGAGCAGCGGACTGGAGAACTGCACTGGCCGGAGGTGAGTGGGGAACTCAGTCTTCCTGCAGGAATGGGTGATTGGCCGGCACTGGGCAAGATGAGCCTGGAACCAGAGCTGCAGTCAGCTTCATTCAGCTGCTACTAGCACAGAGCAGATTGATGAAAATTGCTTGGACTGACTCCAGCCCCTGTGCGTGGTCCAATAGACAAGACCAAGGTTTCCCTAAAGCTATCCCTAATCAACCCCACCTGAGCAGCACACACTAACATGGTGAAGATTCCCTGTGATTATCCAGCTCCGAAGGGAGGGGCCAGCCTGCATCACCCCGGCTTATACTCCAGTAGTCACCAGCAGATTGGGGAAAGCAGCAAAAAGCAGAAATCCTTAGCCAACACACTTCAAAGTAATTATAACCAATACAGGAAGTGCTGGGGACCCCACTACCCACTTGTCTGGAAGAAACCAGGAACATGAAGAAGAAACAAAAGTCAGTCTCCGGCTGCCAACCCAAGCAGTATTGGTACAGGAGAGGTAAACAGAAAAGATCAGGAGTCGTACACCTGCAGTTTCTGAAGTAACAGCAACTGACATAAAGAAACAACTTCATGAAACTACAAAAGAACTTAAAACAGAAATACTATTACAGGTAAAAGAAGAAATGAGAAACAAAAGAAATGCTAAGCACCTCTAAAGAAGACACAGATGAAAGAAGAGAGGAACATAGAAAAAGGAGGGAAACCTTTAATGAAAAATATAAAAAAATTTAGAATACATGAAACAGATTCAAAGAGATTATCAGGAAATTAAAAACTCCTTTGAAAGCTGGCAAAACAGCTTGAAAGAAACTAAAGAAAGACTATCAAACCTTGAAGACAGGTTTGCAACTTGTAATCATGAAAGAAAAGATCTCTTAAAAATAACAAGGTACCAGGAAGTAACAATACAAAGGCTAGAAGATCACAAGAGGATCTATAACTTAAGAATAAGAAATGTGAGTGAAGAAGCAAGGGTAAACACAAATGAAATACAAAGGCTATTTACAGAAATAATTAAAACTTCCCAAGCATAGGAAAAGGAAATGATAGATAGATGAGGCATACAGAACTCCAACCAGCTATAATCAAAATAGATCTACACCCAGACATGATAATCAAGATCCCAGAAATTCAACACAAGAACAGAGTATTAAAAGCTGTCAGAGGAAAGAAAGAGATCACCTATAAAGGAAAACCCGTCAGAATCATGACAGACTTGTTGACACAAACCATCAAATCAAAAACAGCTTGTAGTGAAGTATTCCAAGTCCTGAGAGAAAATAACCTCCAACCCAGATTGATGTACCGTGCAAAACTATCTCTCAAAAGTAATGGAGAAGCAAGATGCTTCCATGACAAAGAGGAATTGGGGGAGTTCATGACCACCTCTACAAACCAACCCTACAAAAAATACCGAAGGACATTCTAGAGAGAGACAAAAAAGACCATGGTTTCAGAAACAGTGGCAGAGGGGGCTCACTGAATGGGGCAGACAGTGGAATGAAGGGGACAAAAAAATAGCATGGCAGAGATGACACAGAGAAGGTTGGCCATAATCACTAACATAGATGGCCTTGATTCACCAATAAAAAAATATAGGCAGAGTGAATCAGAAGATAGGGTCCATCAGTATGCTTTATATAAGAAATACTTTTAACCCAAAGGGGGTTTATAGACTGAAAGTCAAAGGCGAGAAAACAATGCTGTATGTGACTGGGAATCAGAACAAAGTGGGGGTAGCTTGCCCATCAGCTGCAGATTGGTTGGAAAAACATGACACTTTTATACCAAGGAAAACTACTCAGTTATAAGGAAGGAAAACCTTGAGGCTCTTGTAGGTAAATGGATACAACTTGAGATCATGCTCAGGGGCAAAAAGGTTCAGAATCACTTAGGTAAATAGCGGGTTGCCTCCCTAATCTAAAAACTAAAGCAGTTAGTGGGATAGCAGATGTACAGTGCACCCCAGGAAAATGAAAGGGGAGGAACTGTCTCAAAAGGGAAGGCAGTGGCCATTGTTAATTTTGTATCATGATTTGAAACCCATATTGTTTTCATCGCTCTGTTTAGTTTGGTTATATTCTGTGCCAGTTTGTGTACTTGTACTAGATTTGATGGCATGGACAGTTATTCCAAAGATAGCAGGATATACTATAGTAACCATTTTTGGTTCCTATTAACTTAATTTGAAGCCCTGTATTGCTTTCACTGTCTTGTTTTGACTTATTTTATTTGAATCTGTTTTGTCTGATCACTTTCTTGTTTTGACTGATTTTATTTCAATCTGTTTTGTTTGATAGTATCATGTCTGAGGGTATAGGCAGCTACTTTGAAGACAATAAATTCAATATGATACCCATTCTGGTTTGACTATTACCTTTTGAAGTCCTATAATGTCTCCAATGTTTCATTTTTATTGATTTTGCTCTATACTGTTTTGTTCAATTTTATTATGCCTGATGATGGGCAGTTCTCTTGAAGATAACAAGAGGCATTATGGTAACCATTGTTGATCACCTTGTATTTTGGTTTTAAGTCATGTACTATGTCCATCCTTTTGTTTTGACTGACCCCATTTTTTTTTTTTGTCCCATTCGGTTTTGTTCTCTTCAAAATTAAAAAAAAATAGTTTACAGTGTTGAATATAAAAGGATAGAAAAAGATATCTACTGGAAAAATTATTAGAAGGCTGCAGTGCTATTAATCACATAAAGTAGGTTTTAGAGCTGAGAAGTTCACTAGCCAGAGACTTATTTCCCTTTAGAGTTTCATTTCTAATGTTGATCAGGGCTTGGCCCTGTAGTTCCTATCCACTCCAAGACCCTTTTGGAGTTCCAAGCTCTGATGCGTTCAAACTCACATACTACTTTAGTATTTTCCCATTCACAGGGCAAGTTTTCTTCTCTGGCATAGTTTCTATTTGTTTCTCATCACTGCTAAGCTCTCTGTCTCCTTTTTTTTTTTTTTTTTTTTGTTTAAATGACCACCTTTAGCTGACTTTCCAGCTGATTCTCTTTGTAGGTGTAGGATGACTGTTTTTTCTGTGTTCCAATATTAATTTCCTCATGTAGTGATGATTTGAGTTTTCTGGTCTTTTTTTTTCCTCTCCTAGTTATGCTAGTCATGGGTTGTTGCAGGTAATGTTATGTGTTTGCCAAATGTCAGTCATCATAGTTTTTTGGAGACTGCATGGAGAGATTCAGGTTATTATTTATACATTGAAAACCAAAAGTACTATTAGCCAAATTCTTTTCCTTTTTCCAACTATATCAGGTTGTTTGCGGTTTTTTTTCTCACTTCAAACCCGTGAAATAGAGAACAATATATACTCTGATTTTTTTTTATCACTAGAAATGGAGTAAACCTGAGCAACTGCTTTAAAGATAACAACATATAATTTATATATTAACTATTAATATTCTGCTATGTTATGAAATTTTGTTTCATTTTTTTCCATAAAATAAGAAGAAATGGAACAAAAAACTACAGACAGGGGCCGGGGATTTAGCTCAGTGGTATAAGCGCCTTCCTGGCAAGTACAAAGTCATGAGTTAGATCCCTAGTACCAAAAAAAACAAAAAACAAAAAAACCAACAGACAACTATGATGTAGGGCATCCATACAGAGTTTTCTTTTCATAAGAAATGTGTTAATATTTCTATGGTAAGATTAATTTTTCTTATTTTCAGAATTTTGGAAAACTGATCACCAGAAGGAATGGAGCCAAGAAAACCAACCTAAACATTTGTGGGGAGTCATATTCATCAATAACACAATGCTGACTAAACAAGGTAATGTAATAGGGAAACCATTTAACTTGGACATAAATTCTTTGCCTTCCAGGAAAGTTCTCTGTCATTGTGACTCATGTGGAATGAGTTTCAACAATATTTCAGAATTGGTTTTTAGTAGAAAAAACTACTTAGGAAAAAATCCTGATGAATTTAATGCCTGTGGAAAATTGCTACTCAAAATTAAACATGAGAAAATTCATACTAGAGAGAAAAGTGAGTGTTTAAGGAGTTCTTTTAGTCACCAGGAGGATCCCATTCAGCATGAAGACATTGAAACTTTAGACAAAACACTTGCGTACAATGAATGTCAAGAAACCTTCCTTAAAAAGACAATATTCAGCACACATAAGAAAGAAAACACAGAAGAGAATGACTGTGAATACAACGTGTGCAGGAGAACTTTCTGTGATGGCTCATCCCTCTTATTTCCTGAGGTATATCCCTCAAAAGAGAATCACTGTGAGTTCAATGATGATGTGAAATCCTTCTGTGGGACATCCGCCCCTTTCAAACATGATGGGATACATACAAGATATAATGAAAGTGGGAATGACTTCAGGAGGAAATTATGTCTCTCCCAACTTCAGAGAATTCATAAAGGACAGAAGCACTTTGAGTGTAATGAATGTGGGAAAGCTTTTTGGGAGAAATCACACCTCACTCGACATCACAGGGTGCACACAGGAGAGAAACGCTTTCAATGTAATGAGTGTGGTAAAGCTTTCTGGGAGAAGTCAAACCTCATTAAACATCATAGATCACATACTGGGGAGAAACCCTATGAATGCAGTCACTGTGGCAAAGCCTTTGGCCATAAATCGGCCCTCACTTTACACCAGAGAACACATACAGGGGAGAAACCCTATCAGTGTACTGCATGTGGGAAAACTTTTTACCAGAAATCAGACCTCACCAAGCATCAGAGAACACACACAGGGCTAAAACCCTATGAATGTTATGAATGTGGGAAGTCCTTTTGTATGAATTCACATCTGACTGTCCACCAGAGAACACACACAGGTGAGAAACCCTTTGAATGTCCAGAATGTGGGAAATCCTTTTGTCAAAAGTCACATCTTACACAGCATCAGAGAACTCACGTAGGGGATAAGCCCTATGCATGTAGTGCATGTGGGAAAACTTTCTACCACAAATCAGTGCTCACCAGGCATCAGATAATTCATACAGGATTAAAACCTTACAAATGTTATGAATGTGGGAAAACCTTCTGCTTAAAGTCAGACCTTACAGTACATCAGAGAACTCACACAGGGGAGAAACCCTTTGCATGTCCTGAATGTGGGAAATTCTTCAGCCATAAGTCAACTCTCTCTCAACATTATAGAACACATACTGGAGAGAGACCCTATGAATGTCAGGAATGTGGAAAGATCTTTTACAATAAATCATACCTAACTAAGCATAACAGAACACACACTGGGGAGAAACCCTATGAATGCAATGAATGTGGGAAAACTTTCTGCCAGAAGTCACAGCTCACTCAGCACCAGAGAATTCACATAGGGGAGAAACCCTATGAATGCAGTGAATGTAGAAAAGCTTTCTGCCATAAGTCAGCTCTAATTGTGCATCAGAGAACCCACACAGAAGAAAAGCCCTATAAATGCAATGAATGTGGAAAATCTTTCTGTGTGAAGTCAGGACTTGTTTTACATCAGAGGAAACACACAGGGGAGAAACCTTATGAATGTAATGAATGTGGGAAATCATTCAGTCACAAATCATCCCTCACAGTACATCACAGGGCTCACACAGGAGAAAAATCCTGTCAGTGTAATGAATGTGGGAAAATCTTTTACCGTAAATCAGACCTGGCTAAACATCAGCGATCACACACAGGGGAGAAGCCCTATCAATGTAACATATGTGGAAAAACTTTCTCTCAAAAGTCAAACCTTATTGTACATCAGAGAACACACACAGTAGAAAAGTCTTATGTATGAACTGAGTATTAGTTGTATTTCACCACCAGACAGCCACTTAATTACACTTCAGAGTATTCACACTGCAGAAAGCTCTGTTGATATCCTGGGTGTTTAGTAATCTTCATCCACAATGCTATGCTGTAGAGTAATGACAGGATAAACCTACAGTCTGTGTTATGTATTAATTTCTGAGAGGGTCGTAGAAGAAATGTCTGCTTCCAGATTGAGAGGGCACAAATAGTCCAAAGAATAACATGGACAAGTGTAGTTTGGCACTTCTAGATTATTTACAGAGTGGTGGATGACCTACAAGCTGCACCTACCAAAGCTGCCATACCCGCTGTACTAAGCTATTGGTTTCATAGGGTTCTAAGGTAAACAGGAAGAAGTATTAAGCAAGTGATAAGTGTCCTTGGGAAGAGTTATCTGTGCTGTGTCACACCCATGTTTATTGGGAATTCCATTGGTCTCGGCAAGTACTGTCAGCCACAGTGTTGGGTGACTTTGCTGTGCTTCAGCCTAGCATATAGCCTCAGCTCCTGCCAAGGTCCCACTGGAAAGACAAATAGTGGCTCACTGCAAGATAGAGATACTGTGTTAGGGTTTGGAAGACTTTTTCCCTATACTCCGTCCATTCTTCTGGCTCCTACATTTTTTTTGTTGCCACCTCAGCGGTCTCCTGAATTTGGCAGGAGAGAAATCTGGCTTAACTGAAGGCTGAACACCAGGCTTCATTCCAACAGTCCAGACTATTCCAGTGCACTCATTCCCAGAACAACACAAACACGAGTATCTGCTCTTAAGTGGCTTAAAGCATCTGTTACTTCAGTCTCATTATCTGGCATACAAGCACAGCACATGGTGCCTCCATGGGCAGCAATCAGTGTGTTCAAGGTCATTCTGTGTTGAAATAACACTTTCAGCATTCATGTCACCACAAGCACTTGCTGGTGTTCCCTTTCCTATTGTGCCATCCATAGGTCCAGTCCTCAGAAGACTGTGTAGACATTTAGAGGCCATTCTTCATGAACAACCACAGTTTATTCCACTTTCACTTCAGCCCATTGGCTGCCAAAATTTCCTTTTCCCAGATGGTGTCTAGGTCTCTATCAGTACTGCTGCCCATTCCAGTTTTGTGCCTCCACTGGTATAGTGCCTTCAAGAATGGGCAGTGTCCTTTCTGACCTCTTATCTAGCCTCACTGTTGGTTCAGTCACATGAAGCAGTTCCATAGCTTTAAGAGCTACCAGCCCCAGTGTTGCCTGCATGGCATTTGTCACAGGGCTAGCAGATAGGACTGCACACTGCCCAAGTATGCATGCCATTTTCATAAATTCTTATGCCCTCCTAGAAAGGGACTATCAGACCTCTATTCCCAGCCTTCATTGGATATGCTCTCTTGAGTGTCACTGAACAGATCCAGTGATGGATTTCACCTGCAGCAGGTTTCACATGTGGCCAGCAGTTGCTGCTCCAATGTCATATACTATGTCCAGCTGCTGCCTCTTTCCATGATGGGGGCAGAATCCTGTTGGAATTGTCTGTTCAGATTGTTTCTGCCATGACCCGCAGGTGAAGCTCTCAGGGCTCCTGGTAATCTCTACGACATACAGGTGTTGGATTACCAGGATGTGTAACTATTTAGTCTACCTCAAAAGTATCTTAGCATGCTCAAAATTCTCTTGAGATCTTTTTTCCCAATTCCATGTGGTCACCTTTGTTTAGAGTTATGTAATGGGCTGACAAATTGAGCCAAGTGGAATATGAACTATGTTAATATCCCAGGACTCCTAGAAACACCAGGAGTTACTTTTTATCCATTGGCACAGTGTTTTATGAGGTTAACCCATGGAGGCCAGGCCCTCTGTCACCCCCAGTTCTAACACCTTAACAGGTTTATCCCAGGTCTCTTCTTCTTGTGCTTGCTTGACATAGGGTTGTGATTGGATCTCAGCCTCTGCTGCTGTGGAGGGGAAGCCAACCTAGGGCTTCTGTGATCTTACACAGCTCCCCTCATCACATTGCATTTGCATTGTCACTAGCAAGTGACATTTTTCATAATCTTTGGGATACTTTCAAGCCATCCTCATACTGGCACACATAGTGTTTCCAAGACATCTATAATAGTCCTCAGCTCTCTCCACATGGAAGCAGGTGATCATCAGGATTTCCCTTGGGGCAGATATCTGTGTCAGTAGCATGTCTCACCACCCATCGCTAGGCCTTGAAACATTGCAAACCGCTCTGTTGCAGTCCACTCCCATATGGGCCCTCCAACATTGTCTCATATTCTCTAGTCCACCACGTGTGAATTAGACTCATTTAGGAGATGTGCCACCCCATATACATGCAAAGGATGGCTACCCTGGCATTTCCCCCACGGGGACTCATCCCTGACTCATCTTTGGATCTATTGGGTCAGGCTTCAGATGTTACCTGAATTTCCCAGAGCAATGTAAAAGAAACATTTGCTGAAGTGAGAGGGCACTGAGGTCCAAAGAATGACTTGGACAAGTTCAGTTTTGCAAGCAAGTGGGTTTCTTATGGCTTATTCACAGAGCAGTGGACAACTTATGGGCTGCAGCATTACTGAAGGTGCACACACACACCCTTTGCTATGGTAAGCAGCAAAAAAGTAGAAGCAAGGGACAAATGTCCTTGGGAAAAGTTATTTGTAGTTTATTGCCACCCACCCTTGTCGGGAACCCCACAGGTCTCAGCACACAATGTCAGGCCACAGTGCTGAGTGACCTTGCTATGTTGCAGTCTGCACATAGCCCCACCTCCTAGTGAGAGCCCCTGGACAGCTAAACAGTGGCCACTACAAGACAGTGTTGCTGTGCTGTGACTAGTGTTTTGTCAAGTGTTCCCCCTAGAAGTAGAGGACATCCTTTGTTAAGACTAAGATATGAAGAGCTGGGTGTGGTAGTGCATGCCTGTAATCTCCACAGTTGGGAGTCTGAGGCAGGAAGATCGTGGTGAATTCAAGGCCAGCCTGAACTACATAGTGAGACCCTGTATCAGGAAAGTATGTTTTACAGATACTTTCAATTGTTTTTATGAAAAATACACACTAGATTATTACAGAGTTTATATTGAATTTATATTAATTTATATGTATCTGCTCTATAAAGTGAAAATTTTAATTAGAAATAATGTAATATTACAAGTTTTCTTTTGAATATGATGCCATGATTGTCTTCGGAAATATAAATAGTATTCTATAGTTCAATGTTCTGTAATGTAAAACTTTAAAAACTAGGACAAAGTAAAAGTATAGAATATTCCCATGTCCCTTTAATAATAATGTTACATGCCATACTATACTCTGAAGTATAACAAATTGATGTCATACTACTCAAAATAGACTTTATTCAGATATCACCATATTTTACATGTGTCCCCTTTTTGGTGTAGTTCTATCAAGTTTTACTACTTGAAGATTTGAGTGACTGGGCCGGGGATTTAGCTGAGCAGTTCATGTGCTTGCCTGGCAAGCATGAGGTCATGAGTTCAATCACTGTTACAAAAAAAGAAAAAAATTGAATAATCATCAGCAAAGATAATTAAGTTACAGAACAGTAAGCAGTCTTGGGTCTCAGTTGCATCAGGATTATGTTTCTTGTCTTAAACATATTCTTTGTGTAACCCTAATCCTAAAAACCATTTGAACAGGAAGCTTTCTAACACATAGGTAATTGAATAACCTGGACCAGAGCATTAAATGCATGTGGGAAATACCTCTAACATGCACAGGACATATGTGTACTCACATGGCAAGTTATGTAAAGTGTGAATGAGCTTTATGTGCACATTGGAATGTAACATTATGGTGAATAGGAAATAGGTATCCTTAGATTAAGTTTTCACAATGTGAGGTTCATCCTCAATATTTATAAGAGCTAGAATAACTTTAAAAGGAGGCCATCTTACTTTTTTCATTGTTGAGATAAAATGCCGGACACAACTTAAAGAAGGAAAAATTTATTTTGACTCACAGTTTGTGGAGGTTTCAGTCCACAGTTGGCTGGCTTCAAGACCAGGTGGAATAGGAGAGGATTATCACAGAGGAGAAAACAGCCCATGGAAACACAGGCAGGAGACAGCAGGAACCAGCCTTCTTTTTCTTTGTGTCCCTTTGTATTTCATCCAGGCTACAAGCCTGTTGAATGGTGCCACCCACACCCAGGGAGGGGCTTCCGTTATTCACAGAACTGTGCTAAACCATTTTAGTTATGACACACCATTAATCCCAGCATTACACACTCATGATCCATCCACCTCACAAAAATCCCAAGTATGAGCACATGAGGCTTTGGGTCTGTCTATACAGAGGTCTAGAGAGGTAATACCTAGCCACTGATAAATTATAAATCAAAATAAGAAAAGCAAAACAAATGTAGAAAAAATTGGTTCCAACCATAGAAATCTCAGCACTGACTATTTTATGGTCGTCTAGCTGCAGTGCATGTTATGTAAGAGCACTTTGGGGTGACCTTGCATGAAATAAATCCATATACTTTTTAACTTTACAAATTCGAGTTACAAGTCAAGACACATACCATGTGGACTCCTCATATGTAAGTTATCCCTAGAAAAGAGCAGACAGTTAAGTCGTTTTAAGTTATTTACTCTTGTCAAAGAAAAATTCTAGAGTTGGTGTGCTTGAAACAGAGAGAGTAATGACCATTGCATTGTATTTTCATTTGCATCTTTTTTGCATTACTTCTGGAGCATGTGTTACAAAAACTTTGTCCAGGAGTGTTTTGTTGCTTTAATTGATGGAACGTGGGTCACTGTACTCCAACTTTGAGCCCATTACCTGAGTTCTAACAAGCAAATCAGTTACAGTGGCACCTGACAAAAGCACCTCACTGCAAAGAGCATCCAATCTATATTAACATTGCTAGATTACAACTGCTCGCTTGGTCTTCCATAACACTCCTGGCTCAGTTTAAGGCAACCCTCGGTTAGAAAGTAATACTATAAGCAAGGCAAGAAGAAGGATAGGACATCCATAGCCAACTGTCCTGTACAACAGCAAGACTGGCTATGAAAATTCTGGTTGTCACCACAGTTTTCCTTATTGTTATTAGGTAAAAGAGATTCCACTTCATATTTTGAAAATAGTAAATAAGACCAGGAATGGACTAGTTCATTCTGAACTAGGTAACAGAGTGGCATAAACCAGATTTATTTTGCATAACTTACTGGTTCACTGAGCTCCAATCAAACTGAGACTGAGGTGGGTTTGTACTTCATGGAAGAGACTGGGATCCTCTAGTTCTGGCCTTTGTAGTCCCCTGTAGCCCACTGCTGCCTTTGAGGCTTATCTCAGCTTCTTAGGAGTTTCCCTTTCTGAAAGAGAAGATCATCGTTCCTGTTAAAGGGTTCACATGTACCCTGCCGCCTACCTGAGAATCACATCACTAACCTTTCTGGTCCTGGAAATTGGTTCTACCAATTAGTGTGTTTTATAGAAACCCAGAAAAGCAGGGAATGAATCAAACTCTTGATCTCCTGTTTGGAGGCTGGAAGGGTTTATGCTGGAAAGAGGCTGAATGTGCTGGTGGCCCCAATGGGCGTGGGCTGCTGCTGTTGATGGATTAGGAGATGCATGAATTCTGGGGAAAGCTGAGTGCACAGTGCCTGGGTCTGGTATCCAATTCCTGCACAAGAACACCTGCACTGCTACACTGCTGGCCCTACACCAGTGCCACTACCTCCAGCCATCTCAGCTTTCCCCTGTACCAGCTAACTCCGCTCCTCTGGGTCGAAGTTGCCTGCCATGGCCACTTACACACTGAGCCACTGTATGTGCCCCCTGTAGTCTCTGTGACTGCAGCCCAGGAGACCAGCTTTAGCTGCTGCCTCATAGCAGTCACCTTCTCTGCCAAGCAGAGGTACTGTTAGTTGCAGATCTAGATTGGTGGCAGGGCCTTTCGCAAGTGCACTCTTTGTATTTGCACATACCATAGTCATTATGCCTCTAGGTCTGTAGGCCAAGTCATCTCTGCTTGGCAGCTAGCCCTAACCCTAACCTGCCTTGATTCAGACAGCACCTGGATTACCCATTGGCCCTGAGGAGAAGGAAAGGTGAGCTTTTTTTTCTCCTTTGCAGCATCAGTTTGGACAGATGTTGGGCTTCCCATCCACTAGTTTATGTGCACCTCCCTGCACCCCTAAAAAAGATGCCACTATATGACTAGGTACAAAGTTCAATAACGAATCTGCAAAGTTTAAAATTGCAAAAGCCCAAATTGGATATTTACCCACTAAAACATCACCTAGATGATGGAGAAAGGCGTATACACTCATAGGTGGTGTACACAGTGGAGTGACTTACTCAAAGAGGAGGCATCCACTTACCCAAATGTCACCCTTCAGTAAGTGCAGGATGCCTGGAAGCCTATGCCGTGACCAAGGAAGGCAAGGGAGAGGCTCCTAGAACAAAATGATTGCAGAAGCTGCTAGACGCAGTCCAGGGGCTTTCCCTCTCACTGGACTCTTAACTATTAGAAGCCGCCTTGCTAGGTGATTTACCAAGTGACAGCTCAGGTCACTTGCCCTGTGACAGGCCATCTAAGTCTAAAGACAAAGTGTTGAAGCAAGGAAGGCAACTTTATTTCAAAATCTGGCTAGAGAAGATAAACTTACTACAAGGCCCATCTTGTCCAGCTTGACTCTGGAGTGGTTTATACAGGTGATTGATGAGTGTTCCCAGACTGGTGGGCCTGGCCTGTTACAGTGAAAGAGCCAAGTGATACCTATGTGATTCTTACTGCCTACTGAGCCAATGCTTTTCAGTTTCTCCAGATTGCAAAAGCAAAGACTCCTTAATCTGTTACAAATCAGTAGCCGTTTCCTATCACTGATTAGTTATATTAATACACAAGGAAACAGAAGTAAGGAGATAGTTTCTGTGAAGTCTTGCTGATTGCCAAACTCCAAGCAATGAATGAAAATATTCTTAATGCTTTGTTTTAGAATGAGTTAATGACTAGATTTTCAGATGAGCTGAATGAATAGATTTTGGGGCTGAAAAAGTAACAGTACTATACTGATGCATATGTCATTCATTTGTCAAAACCCACACAAAGTAAGTTGCTAAGAGTAAACCTGAATGTAAACCACGTTAGCACCTTACTTAATATTAACGAACATCTCCTTCCATCCTAAATGTCCTGTCAGTATTGCCTAATCAGTTGTAATAATTGTGACACTCCAACACAAGATGTTATCATACTGCAAATTGTGGAAAAGTTTGAAGGATTATGTGCAAATTCTGTTTTCTGCTCGACTTTTCTGTAATCCTAAAATGGCTTTTAAAAAAATAAAGTATATTAAATAAATGACCTAACAGCTGTGTGTAGCAGTGTGGGTGAGTCCGTATGAAGGTACTTCCTTTTTTTTTTTTTTTTTCAAGAAAAACACTGAAGAGTAAAGATCCCACACAACTGACTAGGCACAGTGAGAATCTGCTTCAAATGTTTGTTCCTCTGAGATAAAGGCACCACACGCCTGTTCAGTTGAGAAAACCACCCTCACAGTTCAGGGCTTTTTTCTTTTTAAGGAGGGCCTAGGACGCTAGCTGCTAATGAAGCACTCACTGGCCGAGCTCTGTCCCCAGCTTCTGCTATGAATTCATAGGGAACGGCCAGCGACTCAGGCTGCTTCCCATTGGTTTTCACAGTGCGCTTCTCTGCTTGGGGCAGGCCGGTACTTCAGTTGAACCCAGATACCTTTCTCTTCGGCTTCCTTCTTCTGATCATTTTCCCTGATACATTTGAAGAAGCTGTCTCAACTCAAGCGTGCTCAATGTGCGCAGTATGCCCATTAATTCTCTTGCAGGGTGTCTGCCCTTCCCTTGCTTGTTGCAGTGCCAGCAGCATGCTGGGTAACATCGTGGTCTTCACCGGTTTTGCCATAGTAACGTTGGTGTGGCATTCCTTTTTGAACAGTACCCATTCCTTTGGTGCCTACAGTATCAGCCTTAATGTAGATTCACATATATGTGGTGTTCATCTGTGTTGGCAGAATGAAGGGTACAAAAGGAGTGACATCTCCCACAGTGCCAAAGCAGAGAACAGCTGCTCTCCCAGTTCATATCCCTGGCCAGGGTGCCCAGGCTTGCTCAGCAATACTGTCCACCAGCATGGCTGCCAAATGACTGATCTTGGAATCCTGAGACCTGCCAGCCCTCACCCAGGCCACACACAAAATGGCTTTATGTGGGCACTGAGCACTGGCACCTTGGGAGGAGGAGGCAGCCACACACAGCTGCTTCTGGGCCCTTGTACTTACCTCACATTCACCCTGCAGGTCCATGCCACAGGTAAGTGGACAGAAGAAAATGAAGCATGACTTTGCGAAGCCAGAATTCTAAGACGTCGAGGGAATTGTATAAAGGTGAGAAAAGCTTGTACAATGACAAAAAAACAACCTCCAACCAGACAGGCATTTCAGTCAGCCTCTGTGTTGTAGACACAGTATACCTTGCTGACCCCCTATGCTGCTATGCCCTGGATACAGCAAACCATGCTGATACTCACAGACAGAAAAACAGCCACCCGTGGCAGAGCAGAGTTCATTCAAATAAACCTTAAGCTATGTGAAGTTGCCACCCACCGCCAAGAAGGAAACACCTAACCCGGCTGATACTGGCTTGAGTCTCTTGTGAGAAAACATTAAATATAATCAGAGTAAGGAAAACACCATCCAAAATTTTAACTAGTAACCAAAATTAAGAAAGAACCAAAAATAATGGAGAAAAATATCGGAAAGTTCCATGGTTTGGCCTAATTGAAAATACAATTTACTGAAAAACCTCTACAAGTGATAAAAGGGCTTATGAACCTCTGTAAGATTCTGAATTTAGTATCTTCTAAAATGTACCAGTTGCAAACTCATAGCTCCCCCACCCCCAACTGGGATCAAAACTCAGGACCTTGCACTTGCCAGGCAGGTGCTGTGCCACAGAGCTATATCCTTAGCCAAAGCCATGGTTTTTACAAGGCCCAAATTAAACATGGGTGTTCCACCATATTTAATCATGGTCCCCCTGAAATCTTAAGAAAGTTACTTAACATAAAAGAGAACAAATAGCCGTGTTTCAGCTTAACTTGCCTAAGTTCCACAGGTCATATAGCACTCACTGACTGAATTTCAGCGCAGATCCGCTACAGGAGGCAGGAAAGTGGGTGCGGCGGTGTGCTCTTAACTGCATTGTTTAGATGACTAAGGGATCATGACTTCAAAGCCAGCCTAGGCAACATAGCAAGACCCTGTCTTGAAAGAAATCTACCCCCACTGAGTAATAAAATTAAGTCTTTGGCCCTGGGAAATTGGCTTAAGCTTAACCAAGTTGTACCCTGTGCATGGTGCACCCCCGTTGAAAGCATTGCACATGACCTGTGTAGGGAAGATGTAGTTGACAGTCCTGGTTCCACTGAACAGATGGGCCCTTCTGTTTCTGTTTTTGTTTTGCAGTTTGGGGGACTGAACCCAGGGCTTTTCAACTGAGTTATAGCCCCAGACATTGAAAAATTTCAATGGCACTAACTTGCTAAATGACTCAGACGGGGCTGTAATTTCTGATCCTCCTGCCGTAGCTTGTCTGAACGCTGGGGTTCCAAGCATGTGCCACTACACCTGGCCAGATTAGCCTGTCCTTAAAACTGGAAATAGTGCTGGTACTTCATGGTGGTTACTGTGAACCTTACTTCTGTGGCTCATCTATTAAAGCCCCTGTTACCAATACCCTATGCTACAGAAATTGCTGATTTGAAGCCACTGGTGAATATTTTATTACAGATTTCGCTAATACATTCTGCTCAATGCTTATTTTAATAGCCTCTTTGCTGTTTATTTATTTAGACAGGATTTCACTATGTAGTTCAGGCTGGCCTTGGACCTAGACTGGCCTCAAACTCGTAGCGAGCCTCCTGCCTCAGCGTGCTGAGTACTGGGATTATTGGCATGCACCACCATGCCCAGGTTTTTTTTTTTTATATATATATATATATATATATATATATATATATATATATATATATATATATACCTTTTCCAGGCTACTTTTGCAGGTGGTAACTTAATTATATTGAGATTTTTTTCCAGGAACATAGGTTATGTATCTACATTGATACCTTCCTCCGCAGAGATTCATGTGACACTTCCTTGAAGACATACAAATACAACAGAACTCACAAAAAATTGGTCATTTCTCTACCCCTAACACAAAAACCCACCACATCAGTTAAGGTACTGAAAATTATTTGTAAACAGGGCTGTCCCATCTTTGACACTATCAAGTAAAATCTATTGACCCTCTTAGAAAACACAGTATACTCCTAGTCTTTTGCGGGGGGTGGGTACTGGGGATGGAACTCATGATCTTGTGCTTGCCAGGCAGGCGTCTATACGGCTGAGCTAAATCCCAAGCCCATTTTTTGGAGTTCTTAAGGTGAAAATATTAATCTTATTAATACTATTACTTTCAAATCATCGAAGTTAGTGTCTTTGGGGATATACAACTTTCTTTTCTTTTTTTTTTGGTGCTGGGGATCGAACTCATGACATTGCATTTGCCAAGCAGGCACTTACACTGCTGAGCTAAAACCCCTGGCCACAATTTTCAATATAAAGATTTATATTGGAGTTTATCTAGATAAAAAGCCCCTTAGGTCTATATAGTACTTAAGTGTGCATATATATGAAAAGACCTGTTACAAGAACTGGCTCACAGAGTTGGGAATGTAATTGGATGTTAGAGGGCTTGTCTACCATACTCAAGGCCCTGGTGCCAATTCACATGTATATGCATCTACACACACACACACACACACACACAGAGTCATACAGTTCTGGAGGCCGTGATGTCCCGTAGACTGCCATCTGCAAGCTGGAGAACCTAGAAAGCTAATATAATTCAGTCCATGTCTGAGGCCTGAGAATGAGAAAAGCCAATCTAGTAACCACCACTCTGTGTGCAAGGCCTGAGAACGGAAGAGCTGGGGGTGATGGTGTAAATTCTGGTCTGAGTGTGCAGACCAAGAGTCAGTTGCCTCAATTTCCTATGACAGAAGACGGCTGCCCCAGCTCAAATAAGGGGAATGAGTTAATTCACCCATGTTTCCCATACAGGGTAGCAGTAGATTTGATGGTGTCCTCTTACACTGGGCAGAGTCCTGTGCTTGACCTAATCTCCTAATCCAAACGATAATCACTTCTAGAAATGTGGTTACAGACAGATTGAAGAATATTTTACCAGGTATTGGAGCACCCTTAGCTCACTCAAATTGACAGAATTAATCGTTACAAGTCTACCCCTTGTCAACTTGACACCCACGCATCTCTCCTTACTCTCCAAATAAAGACAATAATCCACAGTTCTGCCTAATATGTTGCAGCTATAATGCATGCAGGATAGAATGCATTAATTCCTTCTGAGGAGGAGAAAAAAGATCCTTGAACAGTTTACTCTTGATATCCTGTTATTTTGATACTCTAAAACTACTAGTAATACAAAGTATGTTTTCAAAACAAGGTGATAGGATTTTAACAATGGTTGTGATACTGCACAATGCTGCATTCAAAGTCTTTGCTTGGGCCACTAGACACAGGAATAAAACAAAACAGTAAAATAAAATAAAACATTGAATTTCAAAAACAAGACTGGAGGAAATTCCCTACAGTTGCCGTAGTGCATACTGCTATCCTCCAAGTAGATGCCCAGACCACCAGCCCCAGGCCTGCAGAATCAATGAAGCAATACAAGCATCAAGCTATTCCTTTCACCTCAGTTGCTGTCATCTCACCCTGAGTCCTCTGAATCAGCCAGTTGCTTACCATGGGGTAGGGGGATGCTCTTCTGGTTTCCCAGCCCAAGGATTGGCTGGCTTGTGAGAAGGCATGGTGCTGCTTCTCAGTGAGTCTCTTACTGGGCTGCTTCATCAGAAAGCATGGTTCTGCTTGTTCAGTCTCTCACTGATCCACATTGGTGGAGCCTGATTCATGGGAAGGCATGGTTCTGCCTTTTCTGCTGTCTGCAATTGAGGTTGCAAGTTCTGAGTCCTTGCCTGGGGCCAGTTGCTGCAGAGGGTCCCTGAGCACTGTTTCCCTGAGCAGAGGCAGAGCCCTCCGGGTTGGAGGTGGGGACTGCAGCCCTTCTCAGAGTGACTTTGTTTGATGAGGTCACTGAGCTCTGGACAGTTCTTGGTGCAGCCTTCGACTGGTGTCTGGCTCACAACTGTAGCCAAGTAGCCCTTTGGGGTTTAATGTGCCTAGGACATAGTGGTCAACACATAGTGCTTTATGAAAAAGAATTCTAAGAATGAAACATCCACCCCACACACACACTAGCAAGTGAGAGCCGGAGATCTGAGCATGTCTTGCAAGTTTTGACTATGTGTGATATAGGAAATAAGGGGGATTTTCTTCTGCCATCTCTTTGAGGGCAAATATTTTTATCTCTGTTTTGCTCTGTTCAGATCAATTGTATTGCTCTATTCAATATTCTGTTCTTGTAATTTCGGTATTTCCTTCAATATTGCTCTGCCTGATTGAAGGAACAATTATTGTGAAGAAAACCAGATGTACTATTGTGCCTATTGCTATTGTCCATTGCTGTGAGGTTCTGTGCCAATTTCACTGCACTGCCTCGGTTGGCTATGTCCTGTTTGGTCTGCTGTATTTTACTACCTTTAAAATAAAATAAGTAAATAAAATCAAAAATAATAATAAAGAAAAAAATTTTTTTAAGTAAATAACAACAAAACAGATCAGCAAGGTACTGAGCAACCTGAAACATGATATAACTAAACAGATAATGGACTTAAAAAGCAAAAGAAGGTAAAGCAGATGCTCTAAAGGATATAACTGCATGTATATTTAAGGGTGTAGGATTGATAATTATGTTACTAAGTTTTTGTTGGATGAGAGAACTGAGCTGTTTGCAGCCTCACTGTTTGAATGTCCACTTTGTATGCTTTGATTTTGTAACTTGAACAACTACATCCAGGAAGACAATATGTAATGTATCAACTAGTGATTTCTTACTGTACATTTTTTTGGAAATTCTATATTGTTTCTACCCTTTTTTTCTGTTTTGCTTTATTTTCCCCTCTCTTTAAATAAAATTAAAAAAATAATAACTACCAAAAAATAATAAAAAAAAGAACTACAGGAAAATCTTAGATGAGGGAGTCAACTACACAGGGCCAATGGGAAGATCAGGAACGTTTTGTGGATGAGGCTGGGTTTGATCACGAATCAGGATATTTCATTCATTGACCGGACAAAGGCTGAAGTCTGTGTACTGCATTTCATCCTTCCACAGAATGGAAACACACAGCTGAAAACAACATGAGGGCTCACCATCTAGTGAGGCAAACAAATACTCATCACAAAATCATAGAACTGTTCTAAATTTACATGGGAATCCTGGGTGTGGTGGTACAACCATCTCAAAAAAAAAAAATGGGCCTGGAATTTTAGCTCAGAGGCACAAGCGCTTGCTTGTCAAGTATAAGGTCATAAGTTCGATCCCCAGTACCAAAAAAAAAAAAAGTCCCCTCAACCATGCAATGGGAAAATGGTGAAATAAATGACGAGTTCCCTTGATTTAACATATAGACATTGGACTCGTTTCTAATAGCTGTGGAATGGTTACAGTAACGCTGGGGGTTTCCCAGTCAGTGGGCTGGAAAGTAGAGTGTAATCCCTGAGGTATAAAGCTCCTGTCTTGCACAGAAAGGCTGCTCACGTTCCACACTGGACCGTGCCTGATGCAGGTGCTGCTCAGCGCTCTTCCTCAGGAAAGAGCCACGCCCTTTCCGGGAGGCCCACAGATGTGCGTGACCACTGCATCTGCGATACAGGGCTGTGCATACCCTGGGTGAGGGGCCAGTTTAATGTGGCAATGGTAGGCTGAAGGTCCTCGGCACTCTTCCTGCTGGGACTCAGAGCTGGGGTGTGGCCTGGGATGCTGAGATGCTGTCCCTTCAGTGCCAGCTCTGCAGGGCTTACTGTCCTGTCTGCTGTTGTTTTTGTATGCTCTTTCTGCATCTAGAAGTGCTTCTGGGGATGAAGTGCAAGTTGGATTTGAGGGTCCTGGCACCTGGCTAAACTCCTTTGTCATTAATCCAGCCTGATGTTCTCACGTTGCCCCTTCTGCTAGACTCTACTGACAATGGCTGTTTAATTTAAAAGGGTTTTTTTCCTTGGAAGCTAGTGGTATGCTGTTACTTTTATCAACTTAGAACTAAATGTATGTTTCTGGATTTTTGTTTTTTTAAAATCATTTTGGGGTTTTTGAATAAAAAATTGTTTACTTATTACAGAAGTATTGAGGTCATGTACATAAATACAGGCTGTGGCATATATGTTACAAAACAGGAAGGGCCAGCTTTGCCTCTGACCTTTAAAACTCTCCACTTCAAGAAAGTTTCCCTATATGTCCAGCCGCTTGTGTGCTTTAAAGACCTTGGGGGTCACTTCAGGGAAGACAGTTCTGTTGGCTGTGGGTGACCACGCTGACAACCTGTCCTCTCTGCCTTCTGAGACTCACCCTGCTTTGTGGGCAGTGGTCCCATGCAGGTGGGGCTGTTTGTGCACTGTGTAATGAGGGGTGCTACTGCTTTCCTTGTGCCACAGGTTACCTGATAAGAGACCGACCCTCCAAAGTGTCCAAGACTTTATCATGAGCAGCTGCCATCGGGTTCCTGCTGGCCTCTGAGGACACTGAGTGTGACCTAGCAGGGGCTCATGCCAGCTGGACCTGACCCGGGAGTGGGGAGGGATGTGCTGAGAGGAGGTCCCCAGCTGGTCTGTCTCCTCAGGAACACTGGTCCTGCTGTGAGGCTGTAGCTTATGCAGAAAGAGCAGGCCTGCTGTACATGCCTGCCACCCACCTGATGGATGACAATTCACTTCTGGGATTTTTCACTTTACCATCGTACCATCTGTCCCACCAGTGTTTTCTCTTGTCAGCCAATCACTGCTCTATTTCAGGGATAGTTTCAGGCACAGGTGAAACACTGCTGACAACAGCAGAAGACTCTCCTGCCTTTTCACTTTCATGTTTTAATTGCACACCCAGGAAATGACAGAACTCCAGTTGTTTAGATCTTGACCCTTGGGAAAGGAACCTGAAGCCCAGGGTGGTGTCCATTCCGGTGCAGTGAGGCGGGGGAACTTGGGAGAGCTGCAGGGCAGGGGCCATGAGGAGCCTACTGGGCTGCGGAGTACTCTTGCCTGGAGTCCCCACCTATGCACCATGTGTCCCTCCTGTGTGCCACCTTCCCCACATGCCCCACCTATGCGCCAACACCTCTACCAGTGCACCCCTCCCCACCCATGCACTTGTGTGGGGGCTCCCACAGCTGGCACTAAGTGGGATGGGCGCCTTCAAAAGGTGGCTGCCAGCTTTGCAAGGACCGGGAATCTTACTCCCGAACAGATAACAGAGGGCACTACACCATGGGCCAGGACACGGCAGCCTGATGGGCAAAGCCACAGGCACAGCTAGGTTCCCTTCCCCACCACTGCATGGGCACAGGGAGAGGGCGGGTAAGCACAAAAAGAGGCAGCGTGGAGAGCAGGGCCGCACAGGAAGGAGAAGGGTGGAGGGCGGGCAGCGCAGAGGGCTCTTGGTCCTGTGGGCTGTGTCCCAGTGAGCTGGATTTTCTGGCTCTGGGTCAGATTCACGGGACTTTGTAGAAGCCAAGAAACAGTTTAAAATAGTGTATAAATTTTTATCAAGTACATGACACAAAAATTTTTTCTTTCAATAAAGTTTTCATGTCATACACCTTATGGGAAATAATTAAAATGTTATCTATAAAGTCCAATAATGTTATTTTTTTAGATCATATATCTTCTCCTTAAAATCTCCTTATATTCTTGTGATGTTTCTGAAATTAGATCTTGACTTGATTTATTAGCAAATCTTTGGGGAGAAAATTTTAAGACTTCAGATCCAATTTCAGCAGCAGCTGGAAAGAAAAAGAAAGTTACAGTCTTTATCTTGAGAACTTCAGTTAACTAAACACGACTTACTAAAACAACTGAGGACTTTGTAAGTGATGACAAAAACTACATCATATGTGCAAGTATAATAGAAAATTATTACTAAACATAATTTGTCTCTAGTTGCACCTTGAGGCAATTATCACGTGGCTGACACGGCCGTGTGCTACAGTGCCGGAAGGAAAGGGGATGCGGGGCCACTCGGACACTGGAACCTGGACAACCATGCAGATTCCACTCAGCACTGTGACAGGCGGGAAGGGGCCCTGCTGGGACACACACAGAGACTTGTGTCCACAGGACTTTCAGTGGAGGTGATGTGTAAGGTGGCACCTGAAATCCAAAGAGAAAGCACACCAGGGCGAGGGAAGGGGGACAGGAGGTGACTGGTGGGGAGGCAGAGCCCAGGGCAGAGCAAGGCAGGCAAAGGAAACCAGAATCCAAGGGATCTAGGTATTTTTATTCCATGCTAAGGAAGCTGAAGTTTTCCTGAAGGCAAACGGTAAACCAATGGCAAACTCAGTGACAGGTGCTTTAAGACAAAACTTGTCAAGGGACAGTTTATGTGCTGGAACTGCTGGACTCCTCCTAGGTGAGGGGGAATCCTGGCCGTGAGGCTGAGAAGCTGGGAAGGCCTCTGTTTCTCAAGGACAGGTCAGCCTGTGGCTGAGACTTGGGGAGAGCTGAGGCGGGAACTACTGGGCCGGGAATGATACACACAGGCGAGGCTTTTAAAAGGTATGAACCATGACAGAAAGAAGGCTCTATATGTCCTTTACTGGAAATGTTTATATTTTCACATCTTTTATTTAATGTTATGAAACAGTGAAGGTAGACTCTATTACCCAATGAAAGGAAAGCGATACATTGCTTTTATGGTTTATTTTAAAAAATCAATTAATATAACTTTATGTCACAAATTTTGGGAACATACCTTCTCTAGCTGCTCTAGTTATACTGTTTTCCAACTCTTGGCGCATCTAAAATAAATCAAACATTTAAAATGCTTAAGTTAAATAAGAGATGTTTTTAAGAGCATATGTATCACTTAGAGAATGGTCTTTAAGACTTTTTAAATGAAGTTTATTGATACAACTTAGGTATACATAATGATCATATTCATCATAGGGAATCTGTACCTGCACACGATGTAAGCTGACCCCCCCTTTTCCCCAGTGCCTTATCTTTAAGACTTTTACACACAAGATCTAACTTGAAGAATGTTAAAAAAAAAAAAAAAAAAACACATAAAATTTTTACTTTAAGTTTACATAATAGACAATATATATGTGCAGTGCTTTTAGGTTAATCTGATCAGTACAATTAATATTGGTTTATTAAAGAAAAGTGAGAGTTATTGTAATGCAGTGAGGACTATGTATCTGAAAGTGTACCTTAGTACAACTGTCTTACGTATGTTACATGTTTTTTGGCCTATATGTCTGGTCTTTAATCTGTATGTTTGGTAATTAACTTTCTAAATTATAAAAAATGAGTCTGATGCTGGCAAAAATAAGAGAGGGAAGGGGGAAAAAGAATAGAAATGTGTTATGACAAGTGCTGATTCCCTACAATTAATGCAATCATTATGTATGGTGAACATATTAATAAAAGCCAAAAGAGAAAAAAACTGGTCTATTAAATATAAGGGTGATGCTTTATTAAAACAAAGCATAAAGATCATATTTTATAGTTCTTATCAAAACTCCATAATAAAACTTTAATCATTTTTTTCACTTTAATAATTTTTTCACTTCAGATTTTTCCTGAAAATTAACTTTACTTTTTAAATAATTAAAAATTTAACATACATTGTTATTTTTTTAAGCAAAAAGTTTTAAATACAGAAATGGAGAAAGCTGTATTGTTATAATGTCATGCAAAAAATCTACTGGCAAAAGATTTAAAATATGCTATTTGAATTGTGACCCAGTTAAGTATTTCTTTATTAATATACACATAAAGATTTCAGGAAATTTGCTTAAGAAGGATAAGCATAGGTTAAAGGCAGTTTTCAAGCTTTCTGCGATTCATTACTGTCTAGAAATAGAAACAGGGAAGACAGTACACAGCCTCTTCTGTAACTCTGTTATCCCTTCAGAAGTCAGGAGTGAATTTTGCTGAAACGTGGTTAATGATAGTTTCCTATTTATGCAATGTGTGGGAATACCTCCATTTATTTTGTACTTTCTTAGCTAATGTGTTCTTACATAAACATTTCATATAAAAGATTCTTTGTTACTAATGCTCCAAGCAGGGTGTAACCTAATCACACACAACATAATACTCTGTGGTAGCAATGACATGATATCCAATGCGTTTAAGAATTTTAGGTATAAAGTCAATTTCTTTGACAGGCTTCTCAATACTTCTTTTTCCTCAGGGTCTCACTATGTAGCTGAGGCTGGCTTTGAACCCACTATGTATCCAGGCTGGCCTTGAACTCACAACAATTCTCCTTTCTGCCTCAGCCTCCCGAGTGCTGGGATTACAGGCATGCACCACCACGCCCAGTGTGAAAGAATTTTATATTAGCATTAACACTATGTCAAATATAAATCACAGTTTAACAAGACTTGAAGGAACTTCTAATGCAATTATCTTTTCCTATAAAAGCTCTTCTCCTACTTATTTACTGCCTATAGGTAATAGATCTTACGTCTTTATATCCCATGCACAAAAACTTCTAATACATGAATTCAATTTGGATAAAAATGAAATACTTTTCTCAAAAGATTGTTTACTTTTGTGAAGAACTTTTTTCCTTACTTCTTTGTCTTACTTTTTGCATTGCTGAGACAAAACACCCAATGCTCAAAGTTAAAGGAGCAAAGGTTTACTGTAGCTCAGAGTTTGTAGAGGTTTCAGCCCGGAGTCAGCTGGCTTCAAGGCACTGCAGTGGAAGAACGGCTCATGGTGGTAAGCAGAAGGCTATGAACTTGCCTTTACCTTTCCCTCATATCCCATTGGGAATGGGCTGGTGCCACTGACACCTGGGTGGGCCTTCACATTATCCAGTCGTAACTGTGAAACGAAGTGGGCTTCTTGTGGGAGACTGCCATACTGTGCTCTCCTGAGAAAGGAAGCCCTGTGCCTCCATCTTTCCCTGACTTTTACTTCACTCCCATTCACTCAAAGTTAGAGGAGGAAAGGTTTACTGTAGCTCAGAGTTTGTAGAGGTTTCATCCCAGAGTCAGCCGGCTCCAAGGCAGGCTGAAATACAGATCTGGCTATACGGAAACAGATGTTCCCTTAATCGGTCAAAAGATGGGATTGAGTCCAGCTGAAATGCCAACACGCCTCACTGCACATGGGTGAGAATTGCCCCCTGCTGATGGCTGGAATGAGGGCTCAAGCAAGAGCCTGTGAGGTTCCAGCGCTAAGACACGAGATAACATCTCAGCTGAGGCCACGGGACGGACAGCCATGAGCTTCTGAACTCATGGACTTTTGTTCCACAGAGAACACTGGTCACCCCAGAGTTCCTCACTTGCAAAATTCTCCTCCTCTTTTTTGGGGGGTGGCGGGGAAGGTACCAGGGATCAAACTCATGACCTTGCACTTGTTAGACAGGCACTTGAGCTGCTGATCTAAATCCCTGGGCTTTTTTCTTCTTTTGGTGCTGGAGTTTGAATCCAGGACCTCACACATGCTGAACATGGACTGTACCACTGAACAACATCCCCAAGCCTGTAATGAAGACATTTTAACTCTACATAGCAAATACTTGTGGAATAGAAAACGTTAAGTCATGATCATTGTTTTTTCTCCTCTTAAAGATCATCTGGCAGAAGCTGTCTCTGTTCCAGCCATGAGTGATCTCCACCTCCATAAACTCTCCTCTAGCATCTGTCACTTGAGTGCTTTATAACATAAAGGCTGAGGGCAACTGATTTTTTGAAAGACAGAGAAGAAAGCTTAGACAGAAATGGGATAGACTCAGGACACCAGGAGGAAGGGCCACTCTGGAACGTGGCTGCAAAGCCCACTGAAGGCCTTGAGAATGGCAGGCTCCCACCCCACCCTGGCTGATGGGAGGCTGGGATGGTTTGAGCTCCCACATGAAAACTGATAAATATTCAGTAAGTTGTGAAAAGTGCCTTTTATTTAATTCTCACTTTCCCGTTAGATCACTTAGTGTTCTTACATTCGTCTTAATATCAATTCAGAATTCTTGTTCCCAGTGGAATGGCTTACTCCAGTGCCCAGCACAGGTCACAGGGAGGACAATGGCCTCCTGACACTCATCACTACCTTACTCCGCTAGACGGGCGCCACCACAGCTTCTGATAAGGACAAAGCAAGAGTTTAGCAGAAACTGAATGCTGCTAGGAAAAATAAAAAAGCCTGCTAAATTGCTGATTTTTACATGTTTATTAAATCAAAAGCTGTATTATCTCCTTGTGTAGTCAAATACACATATTTAAGAAAACAACATCCTTGATGTTTATTTCTTGGTGGGGCTTGTGCTTCAGAGGCTGCAGCCCTAACGAGGGAAGCACGTCTGTAATTTCTTTTATACTTTTCCACTTCCAGAAACATAAGATGACAAAACTGTATGCAGCAGAACCATGGACCATGGATTTTAGCCTATTAGAATTCTTCTCACCTGGGGTGTTCAAATATGCCTGCTGAGTCTAAGGATCCACTGAGGACACTGCAGGATGATAGGGTGACAAGTCCCACATGAGCACCTCCACCCGTCCCTCACCCAGTCAGCTCTACTGCTGCAAATAAGTTTCATGGAAAAATTTTCTTTTTTAAAAAAGTTCTACTATTTGAAAAATGTTTTTAGAAAGTAGTGAAGACCACAAAAACTCTGATTTGACACATGATCTATCACAGGTTCAGAGACATCATAACTTGACTGATGTCACAGAGCCAACCGGTCAGGTAGGAATGGGCTTGTGGTCATCTCCCTGTGCTTGGAGTTTTATACAGTTATTTCTCTCTTATTCAGGAGAGATTATACATGTTTAAATCACCTTGGAGAAGATATATATGTAAAACTCTCATGGAGCTCAGTAATGTTCAGCATGAGACATTAACAACAGTTCTCTAATAAACAGTTCTAAAGTTATGACTACAAATAAAGGATACAAGTTAATGTGAATTGTTAGTAGCCATTAAATATACTCCATTTTAAAGTGCAATTTAAAAAAAAATCACAGAACAGTATTTGAAGGAGAAAATCATAGAACTTGGTTTACTCAAATCATTCAAAAAATGAGTTATGCATATTTTGGGTTATGTATAGCAAAAGTGAAAACACAAAACAGGTTTCTCTTTACCATCTAGCACACATCTGGCCACTTCTCATCAAGACTTGAGCTATACAAGGATAGGCTTAATTGAAATAATCTCGGTTTGAGTCCCTGCAGGCGTGACAGGAGAAGCACCACATGGACTTAGACTCTCTCTGCCTCCCTCCAGGGAGAGGGGGCTCCCAGAGTGCGGGGGGATGAAGCGCCCCAACTCCTCATGGGGAGGTTCTGGTATCAGCTCTGCTACCTCTGCAGTGAGCAGTGGCTGCTGGGGCAGATGTCAGGTGCTGGTTTCCTCCACTAAGTTGCACACGGTGCTTAAGTGTGCAATTTTGGATGAGACACTTGCACGCCTGCATCCCACCCACGTGTTATGTGCCGGCACCAAAGCTGCGACATCAATCTTGATTTTACCGACCTATGTTCTGAGCACAATGGACGGAGGAGGTCATTTGCTGCTACCTCACTGCAGTCCCAACAAGAAAGATGACAACAGAATCCTTACCACCATGTTTTCTTCTCCATTTGCTTGAAATATGCTAACTCTAGGCACTGTGTTACGTATGTCTACATATATCAATAAATGCATGCAGTTATCACAATTCTGAAAAGTTAAAAATATACCACATCTAGTTCAGTTACACTTATTGAATGAAGTTTTCATTTTGAAAATGAAAGCTAACAGAAAAGTTTTTAAAAACT
Organism: Hydrochoerus hydrochaeris; assembly: GCA_004027455.1. Lineage (NCBI taxonomy): Eukaryota > Metazoa > Chordata > Mammalia > Rodentia > Hydrochaeridae > Hydrochoerus > Hydrochoerus hydrochaeris. The sequence goes on along the minus strand of PVLA01001746.1, from coordinate 206,549 downwards.
GTAAATTTGTTTCTTTATATTAACACATATGAATGTGATCTTAACATGTACAAGTCAACTAAACAAAGTATTTCATCAGATTCACCCCTCCCCTGGGATCAAACTCAGGGCCTCATGCAGGCGGGCCCAGTGCTCTACCATGAGCTACTTCCCCTGCCCAGTATTTCACCAAATTAACAAGAATTAAATCAGGAATCCTAGAAACAAAGGGAAGAGGACACCATCACTAACCTTGGTGAGGTAGTTCTCTATGCTGTCGCTTGAAGGCTGTGGGTTTAATGTATGAACCACTAAGCCTTCTCTGGGAAGGAAACTTCTGTGGAGCGCCAATCTATGATAAAGATTTCCGACACAAGGACACTCGAGGACAGGTCTTGTACCAACAGCTGTCAGCAAAGATGTGCTTTGCTGTTTCTCCACCAAAAGTTTGGTATTGGCCTCTTCTAGCCGCTCTCTAGCCCTGTGAAGATTGCAAAAGGCAAATACTTAGGATCTCATTTTTGCCTGACTCCTTTTTTTTTTCTTTTTTGAGACAGTGTCTTGCTATACAGCCCAGGCTGGCCTCTCTGCTTCAGCCTCTGAGTGCTCGGATTATAGCCATGTGCCACTATGCCTGGCTCTAAATGACTCCATTTAAAAAAAAAACTGCCATATTCAGTGTTCGATGCCTTAGCACTGAAAATGTATCAGAGCACAGTTATCATAGAACAACCAAAATCGTTCTAAAGAAGTACATATATTTGTAGGGGGATTCCTAACTACCAAGTAATTCTAAGAAAGCAGAAGAGAGAAAAATGGTTGTCAATGATGTCTTGCATAACAGGAAACACTGTTAATTCCTGTAAGACTCACAAGATTCCTGAGGAAGCCACCAGAAACACCTGTATTGAAAGGGTAACTGCCGTGAGTTTGAGGCCAATTCATGGGCTACACAGTGAGTTCAAGGGGAGCCTGCACTACAAAGTAAGACCTTGTCTCAAAAGACCAAGATTCAACAAAAGGGGGGAAGAAATATAAACTGCCCTGGGCAAACATTTAAAAAATAAGTTCATTTAGTAACTTTATTTTCCAAAATGTCTAGTTAGCATTTATATTCTATTAATTTCATGAACCAGTCTCTAAAAAGTAGGCTTCAGAGAAAAATTTAATGAGCTCAGCCTATTTTCTATGATTCTGTTTTGACTTACTTGTTTAGCTTACTGGATAATGATTTTCTAGTTCTGAATTCTTCCATATAAAGTTGCTTATATTTTTCCAGTTGTATTTTATTGAAATCTTCTTCAGTTTTTGTTTTAGAGAGCTCCGACTCCAGCTCTTTAATTCTGAGTTCCATCTGATTTCTCATTGAAGCATTACTACTCTCTCTTAACTGCTCTAAATGTTCTTGAGATGCTGCTTGTGTCTAAAGCAAATTAAAAGATATATTTTAAAAACAAGTATGATCCAAATACAAAAGACAATCAAAATATGCAGTGAATGTTTAAATTAAAAAAATTTTTACAGTAAAAAATTTACTTTCCCCACCTTTGAATACACTTATCCTGCTATTCTTGCCATTTTCTGAAGCACTTCTGGAAGTCCTCTTTCATGAGTGTCTTTACAAAGTGTGGTTAAAAGCACAGTGAATGCTGCTGCTGAGTGCCATCCCATGGAAAGGCAGCTCATAAAAACATGATGCTGTGTCCTCATCTACCTTATCCACCAGATCTGGCACCATGTGACTTCCATGACCATGGGATGTAAATATATTGAATCAATTGAGGATAGCAAGACAGCTGTGACAGCACAACTAAGAGTACTCACGAAGGCGCACTTCCAGAAGTGCTTGAGCAAGTGGCAAGGATGATGAGACAAGCACGTTCCCAGTGAAGGAGAGTATTTTAAGGGGGACTAATAGCAATGTGTCTTTTATATTGTGATAAAATTATTTAAAAATTTAAAATAGTGTATTGTTTAATCATAACTCAAAATTATTTTGTATTTTTTTGAGTTTTGAGCCAATGATTCAGAAAAGGAATTTTATATATATGAATTATAAACATTTTAAATGTTTCTTTTTTGGTGGTGCTAGGGATCCAACCCAGTGCTAGGCATGCACTCCACCACCGAGTTCCATCTATAGCCCCGAATCATTCCTAGGACTCATGTACTCCAATCATTCAAATATAAACAATTCCAAAGTTTAAAACCTGAACAAGGTAACAATTTAGGAAAATTATTATACCACGTTTTGTTTTTTTTTTCCTGCTCTTAGCAGTTTTAGGTCCATTATCCTTAAAAAATTAAACTATTCTCAAATAAATATCATTGTGAGATCAATTTAGATTTAATGGAAGACACACGCTGTCATCTTCCTTCTAGAAAGGAACTTCAAGACAGAAGTTATAAAGGAGGCAGAAGAAATACAAATAATGTAAACATTCAAAATATTATTTTCAATGAAATGATGTAAGCACATTAAAGAGAAATAAATTAACCTGTAAAAATAAGTTGACTTGTTTTAATTTTTCCAGTAAATCTCGTCTTGCTCTTTCTTCAATCTCCCGCTTATACTGTTCTAGTTGGCCATGTTCTACTACATTTTTTTCTAAGTGACTTTTGAGGTTTACAACTTCTTCTTCCAATTTCTTTTTATTCTCCTCTAGCGTTTCACAATTCTTTTGTATATTTTTCATAGATAATAACTCCTGGTGGAGAAACTGATTATTTTTATCCAGATGTAGACATTTGGAAGATGTAGTTTCCAGTTTTGCTGCAAGATCATCAATCTGCATGAATAAAATAACACAGACTGGTAAGGAAGGAATGGACTGAGAACAGTCTAACACAAAATGAGTAAAAATTATTCTTAAATTCAGTTGTAATAAAATGTAATCCACATTAGATACTTGTCAGATATTCCTGTGAATTACTCAGAAAATCAACACTATTAAAACCATCTGGAGTCCCAAAAATATATTCTTTACTCTCATTATCTTTGTCATAAAACGTGTGCATTTTATCTCAGACTTTTATTTTTCTGGGATTATTTCATTTCTGCCTGTAAAATGATGCTGAGTCACCTCTTAGTAGTACAACTCTTTCACCCTTCTCCATCCCCACCTCATAATTTCCAAAAAAATCAGTTACTTAGGTTTGAACCAATAAAAGGCTACCAGAGTACAACTCTGAAAATAAGGTTTTACCACAGTGATAAAATCAGCATGGTACTGGCAAAGAAATAGACCTGAGGATCAATGGAACAGATTACAAGATGCAAGCACAACTGCAAAGACACTCAGCCACCTGATATTTGACAAAGGGGATAAATATGTCCACTGGAAGAAGGATAGCCTCTTTAATAAATGGTGTTGGAAAAATTGGCTCTCCACATGCCAAACACTGAAACTAGATCCAAGCCTATCACCATGCACAAAACTAAAGTCTAAATGGATCAAAGATCTAAATATTAAAACAGAAACACTAAATCTACTGGAAGACAAGGTAGGTAGAAGTCTTGGAGACATAGGGGTAGACAGAGAATTTATGAACAAAACGCAAACTATACAGGAAACACTTCAAAGAATCAACAACTGGGATCTCATATTTTTGAAAAGTTTCTACACTTCAAAGGAAATCACCAACAGAGTGAAAAGAAAACCCACAGAGTGGGAAAGAATTTTAGCCAGCAACACCTCAGACAAAGGACTTATATAAAAAGAACTGAAAAACATCAAGCCCCCCAAATTCAAAGACCCTCTCCAAAAATCGCCATCTGAGATGAACACACAGTTCTTAGAGAAAGATATACAAATGGCAAATAAATACATGAAGAAATGTTCACTGTCACGGGTCATTCGAGAAATGCAAATTAAAACAACATTGAGATTTCACCTCACTCTGGAAAGAATAGCTGCCATCAAGAAATCAACTGATAACAAATGTTGGCGAGGCTGCGGGGGGGAAAGGAACACTGCTCCACTGTTGGTGGGAATGTAGACTGGTGCAACCACTATGGAAATCCATATGGAGAATTATCAGAAGACTAGGATTGGAAGGTTCATTCAATCCAGCTATTCCCCTCCTGGGTATTTTCCCAGAAGAACTGAAAAGTTCTTATCACAGTGATATATGTGCACCCATGTTCATAGCAGCACAATTTGTAATAGCTAAATCTTGGAATCAACCAAGATGCCCACCAACTGCAGAGTGGATGAAAAAGATGTGGTATTTTTACACAATGGAATATTACTCAGCTATAAAAATGGGTGATCTTGAGGCCTTCAAAGGTAAATGGAGACAACTTGAGATTATTCTCATTAGTGAAATAAATAAGAATCATATTTATAAATATTACATCGTGTCACTAATATGAAAAGTGGTAAGAATTATAAGAGTAATAAAATCCAAAATGTGTAATAGCTATTGTTAAAAAGAGAGGAAAAGAAAGGGCTTTAAGGGATATAACTGCATGTATGTTTGAGTGTGTAAAATACATGACCATATTGCTTAATCTTTGTTGGATCTTTGAGCAGAACTGTTTGCAGTCTCACTGTTTGAATGTCTACTATGTATCTGTTAATTCTGTAACCTGAATATACATTCAAGATGACAATATGTAATTTATCAACTAGTGATTTCTTAATGTTTTTTCTTTTTTTCCTTTTTCTTTTAGAATTCTGTATTGTTGCTTCCCTTTTTTCTTTTGCTTTTTTTTCTCTTTAAATAAAACTTTTAAAAAATGCATTATTGCTGTTGTAAAAAAGGGAGGAAATAGGAAGTGCTATAAAAGATATAACTGCATGAATATTTAAGTGTGTAGGATTGATAACCATACTTCTGAGTTCTTGTTGGATTGTTGAACAGATCTGTTTGCAGTCTCACTGCTTAAATGTCTACTTTGTATGCTCTAATTTTGTAACTTGAACAACTATTTCTAAATGGACAATATGTAGTTTTATCAACCAGTGATCTCTGTTTATCCTTTTTTAAAAATTCTGTAATATTTCCACCTTTTTTGGTTTTTTATTTAAATAAAAAAATTTAAAAAAATAAGGCTTTACTTAGTGACTCTGCTATGCATAGATTTTAGCTATAAGATTTTTCCTGAATTGTGAACGTTTTATGTTAACTGGAATTACATTCTGCAATGTAATGATTCTCTGTTAGGATCAATAACATTCTCCAGTGTAAAAGCAGTTTTTGGAACAAAAATGACTGAATTCGATGGTACTGTCTTTTTTATTTTTATTTTTTGGTACCCAGGATTGAACTCATAACTTTGAGCTTGCCAGGCAGGCACTTACACCGTTGAGCTAAATCCCCGGCTATGGTACTATCTTCTAATCTTCTGATCGTTTCCATGAAGAGAGTACACTAAAGAACAATATTGATGGTGGTTTAGCTCAGTGGCATAAGTGCCTGCTTGGCAAATGCGAGGTCAAGAATTCAATCCCTGGTACCAAAAAAAGAAAAAAACCACACACACACACACCCCAAAAAATATCAACAAAAATGAGGTGAGATTTCAGTGGCATTGAATGGAAATATCATCATCCTTAGATAAAATCATTAGAGCGGCAGTTTAAAAACATTTTTTGACATTTCTCCTGTAAAATTCCCTCCGCTGAGCATGGAGTTTACTTTCGTAACTGGTTTCTAGTGAAATGGGTATGGCGTAACCGCCAAGTGACTTTTCAGGTGAGATGAAAATTTGAGATGTCTTTCACTGCGTCTCCCTAGGGAACCAGTCCCTATACAGCAAGGAAGCTCAAGACACAAGTGAATCCTCACATAAGTCATCCACTCACCGCCTTGCTGAGGGCCAAGGAAAAGCCTGCTCTGACTGCCTAATATGCGAGTGGACATCTTTTAGAGGAATCCAGTCTCTACCTTCAAGTCTTCCCAGCTGAGGTCAAGTGGAAAGGAAGAACTGGCCTCACTTACTCTGGCCCAAACTACAGACTGTGAACCAAATAAATCTTACTTTGTGGCAATAAATTTTGAGGTGATTTGTTATAAATTAATAATTGGACAGATACAGCTGGGCATGGTGGCCCATACCTGTGATCCCAGAACTTGGGAAGGCTGAGGCAGGAGGGTCACTGTGAATCTGAGGCAAGCCTGGGTTACAAAGTGAGTTCAAGGCCAGCCTGAACTACATGGCAAGACTCAGTCTCAAAAATTGCAAACCATATGGGGACCATGAAGAGAGAAGCCAGATCGCCCTCCCTGTGAGCCGACTGGCACATAGACTGAGAATCAAGAACTACATCCTCTTCCTCCCAGAAGCAACCAGCTGGTTTGGAAGACAGGCTGAGTTGATATCAACTGAGGTACAAAAACAACTAAAGGCTTATACTGTTTGACTGACATTGCAGGCCTAAGGCTGGAAGTCTGAGCATCTACTAGGAAAATAACATATGCAATGTAGCAAATATGGGGGGCTTCCCTCTGTCTTATTTTTGAAATCCAATATTGAACTGTTTTGTTTTGTTCTGATTTATTGTTTTGTTTTATTCAATGTTATGTTTTGCTTTTATTCTGTTTTGTTTTATTTGATTTTACTATGTCTGATGGAATGGACAACTACTGTGGTGAGAACAAGATATATTATGGTAGCCATTGTTGATTTCCTATTATCCTGCTTTAAAGTTCTGTACCATTTTCACTGCCTTGTTTTGACTGGCTCTATTCTGTTTTGTTGGGGTTTATTCTCTTTATTAAAAAAATCAAACTAAACCAAACCAACAAAAGTCCTAAACCAAATAAGTAACTATACAGATAGTGGTATTAAATGAGCTGCTGCCATTGAAACAAAACTAGAACATGTAGAACATCTCTGGACTGGATGTGGGTGGAAGCAAAAAGGATCCAGAAAAGAAAGCAAGCCAGAAGGGGCCGTTAGTGGAAGACTGGTGGTCCTTAAAGAGGCTGAGAGGAAGGCTTTGAAGTCAGTGAGAAAAATGATACTGATACCTGGAAGAAAGAGGACTCTTGCTACGTATCAGTGAAAGAGAAACGGCTGAAAGATGAGCTAAAGAAAGACTTGCTGGAAACCAGGATTTGCTGGGTTTCCACTTCTCATCTGTTGCTTCTCTACATGTCAAATAATGCTAAAATAAAGGGCTTCTGGGATCAGATCAAATCCTGGGTGCTGCTGGGAACACATGGTCTAAGGATGAAGCCAGTAGGCTATGACTACAAAACTCCTTGGTAAGACTTCAGAAAGATTTAAGGCTGTGCCTGAAGGATTTAAGGGCACAAAACCTTAATGGAACTGACTTTATATAGCTTCACAGGAAGCCCAAGGTGAAGAGCTTATGTCAAAAGATTTGTAAAGGTAACTTTCCACAAGGCGTGAATCCAATACAATCCATAGGAAATTTAAAGCTGCTGTGAAAATGTAGTAGGAAAAGCACTATTCACCAGCTTGAACAAAGAGACCAAGACAGTAAACATGAAGGAGAACCTTGGATGACGGAAGTTCTACATGAAGGAAGCAGAGCAAGAAAACCCGTCAGTTGCACAGGTTATTTCTTACGAAAACAGTATATTTGAGAGGCCTGAACCTACAGCAAAGACCCAAGGCCAACCATCCCATATTGAGAATTAATTCTTGATTGATTAAAGAAGCGGCACCAAACATTGGTGCCTCCCAAATCCCATTGAGGGGAAAGGTTTTTAGCTGTTTAGCAGAATGTTGGTCTGTGGGTGGTGACAACTTGCTTCTTTGGTTCTGACGGTCTCGCAACCTATGTACCTCACCCCTGTTTGCACCTGCCCAGGATGGTAAGTTTGTGAGCTTCAGGACTGCCCATGACACCACACTACATGAGACTTGCAGCAGGTCTCAAGTGGGAGAGATATAAAAACATTATAGCTGATTGCAGAGTGTACTGATTTTAGAACATGTCTTTTTACAATATTCATTCTACAAAAAAGGTAAGAGTATGTAGGTCAACCTTTGGCATGCTTCTAAGGAATAGAGTGTGATAAAAGTGATGTTGTGTGACTTCCCACACTAGGTAAAGGATGCTCTCTATCTCATTCTTGTCCACGCACGGAGGAAGCACTCAGAGCAGATGCCTGTCCCAGCTCTGCCTGTAGCCGGTGGAAGACGAGTGGACATCACTCCTAGACATACCAGTGAGCAAGCCCTCCGATGTTCTGGCCTCCAGCCTCTGAGCTGTCCTGACAAGCTTAAGGGAACAGAGACAACTGTTCTCACCAAGCTTCTCTCAAACCCCAGCCTTACACAGAAAATAAACACTGTCTGAAACTACTAACTTTGGGGTAATTTACTAAGAATAATAAACAGAAAAATAAGTTTTAAAAAAGAGACAGTAAGAAACAATTGAAACAAATTAAGTCTTCTTTACGAGGCTTTAATAAATATAGGCTAATTTATTAACAATAGTGGTAAAGTGAATCAGCAGATAATGAACACAATTTGGACTATAGAGGAATAAATTTTTCTAAAGTTCTCTTTTAAGAGGCAAATTTGGACTTTCTGGTCTAGTTAGGGGATGTGGCAGATGGGGAAGCATGTGAAACACAAGAGTTAAAAGCAACTAGAATTGTTTGGTTTACTAACCAAAATCAGGTATTTTTGGGATTTCAACTAGCAGATTCTTAAAGAGGCAACTTTGAGTATGTAGTAATTTAGTATTAAACCTTTATTTTCTTCCTTAATGAGGAAAAGAGAACACTATGGAGCAATATTTAATCTCAGTAGTAAAACAAATGTGGTGCCTTCAGAATGTGAAGAAAAGGAATGCAACTTTTCGTTACCCGTTTTCAGGTTTGTTCACCTGGAGAAGACCACCTCATCTTTACAGTAGACCACAGTACATCCCCAGAGCGTACAAACAGGCGTAAAAAATTTTGAAATTCAAATTACTACTTTCATCATGATTTGTCCTTCATAAATTGCCCAAACACTGCCTGATTTTTATGAGTGAAACTCCTAAAAAATTATTCCTGGGATGGGCCAAACTATTTATTCCATGAACCCTGTTGTAATGGTTGCTACATTGTTGAGAAGTTTAGAAGTTTAGTGAAGTCACTCAGCAGGGCGCCAGGGTCCTCCTCACTGTGTAAACATCCTTATCCAGGCAAGAGGAGGGAAGGGAGGTCCCTGTGAGTGCTACACCTGCCCTAGGGGTGTGGAAGCCTGTTTACCATGTAAGGGCGGAAAAGAGGCTTGCTCTGCCTCCTTTTTGCTCTGGCTGCTTTGGCTGTCCTCTGCCTCCTGTTCTGAACTGTCGCCCCTCTTCCACGCCACTCTGCCTTGGAGCCAGCTGACTACACACTGCAATCACCACAAACTGTGAGCTAAATAAACCTTTCTTCCCTTAATTTTTAGTGTTGGGTATTTTGTCTCAGCAATGAGATTTGAAAAGTAACTGGCACACCTTTATAGAAGGGTAAAGCAGAGTTAAGCAAGTCTAAGGAAAAGAAGATAAATACGCACAACTGGTTTCTGAGCATGTAGGATCTGTGCCAAAAAATAATCAGCCCTAATGTGATACACATGAACCAGACACCAGGACAAAAGATGTGACTATGAACTGTAAGGTGATAGTTGGCTCAGTTTCTAATAAGGAAGGCTAGCAGTCTAGGTTGATTTTCTCCCCACTAACTGGTAAAAATCTAGGGATAATTACAAATCATAAAGAGTTAATGAGATATGCAGTAAATAATATTCTGGTTTAGCAGATCCTCTGCCAGGTATGCAGGAATGGGAGTGATAAAAGTAGCAATGGATGGAAGATGAAAGGTTTGAATGGAGAAAGGAAGAGGAATGGGGTCTGCTTTGCAAGCCTGACTTTCTACTATGTCAGGGAATCTGCAGTGGATTTGGTAACAGTTTCCCAGATATGACACCAGAAGAAAAAACAGATTAACTAGACTTTGTCAAAATTAAATATGCTTGAAAAGACCACCAAACCACTGAATGACAGAAAATATCAGAATATCATGTACCTGGTAAGGGATTTATGCTTAGGATATATAAAGGACTCACAATTAAAAAACAAAACAGACAAAAAACAAAACAACAACAACAACAACAACAAAAAAAACAACCCAAACTGGGTATTGTGGCACATGTCTATAATCACAGCACTCAAGAAGCTGAGGCAGGAGGATCACCATGGGTTCAAGACTAGCCTGGACTATATAATCTACTTTAAAAGTGGAGAAAGAATTTAAGTTGACAATTCTCCAATAAAGACACATGAATGGCCTATCAGCTTGTGAAAACACATGTGCTCAACACCATCCCCTTACTCACTAGGGAAATGCCAAGTGAAAACCACAATGAAGTATTTCATTAGAATGGAATCTTTCAATCAAAAAGAAGGCAAACTTGGCAAGGCTTCAGAGAAGCTGAAACTCTCACAGAATGCTGGTGGAATGTGAAATGGCGCAATCACTTTGGAAAATAGACTAGTACTGCTAGTTTCTCAAAAGGTTAAGCATAGAGTTCTCATGATTCAGCAGTTCTACTCATAAGCCAAGAGAAATGAAAATGGGCAAACACGAAAACCTGTATATGTATATCCATAGCAGCATTAACTGTTGAAATGGAAAGCATCCAAAAGTCGGTCATCAGATGAATGGATTAACAATCCATATAGGAGGATATTACTTAGAAGAGGAAATGAAGTACTGATACCTGCTACAACATGAATACATCTTGAAAATGTGCTAAGTGAAAGAAGACATTCTCAAAAGAAGCCAGAGCACATATTGAGTACTCTGATACAAAATGTCCAAAGGAAGAAAATCTACAAAGTACATCAGTGGTTCCCTAAGGCTGAGCAGGGAAAGGGACAGGTGATGGCTAAAGGGTCTGAGTTTTCTGGGTGAAAGAATGCTCTAAAATTGTCGTGATGACTGCTAACTCAGTGACAATACTACAAGCCACCAAATCTATACTTTAAATGGCTGAATTTCAAGTTATATTAACAGTATATCAATAAAAAAACAACCAACCCCCAAAATTCATTTGGTACACATGACTTGGGGTGACATAATGGAGGACAGGTTGGCTTTATGTCATAGCCAGGGCGTAAGATAACAGTATACCCTTTTAATAGAAAAGTGGTGTATTTTTCATTCGTATCGAACCTATAAAAGTAAAAACCAAAACAAAAAATCTTCATTTCATGATCAAAATAGATTTATAGTTCCCCAAACTAAGTAATTTTTGTTTCCAAAACTAATAAAACATTACCTTATGTATTAGTGTATTAACTGGAATATTCGTTTCAAGTTCACTGGATTTTAAATCTCCATGGAAACAAAACTCTCCATTCTCCTGTTGATTTAACTTTGTTTCTATCATTTTAAAAAGTTTCTTAAATCTGCAAGAATGTACAGAGTAAAGTTTTAAAAGTTTTAAGTCATTAAACAGATACTATATTCTATTATAAAACAAACCAATTTAGAAATTATAATCCTCTTTCATTTGTTTCAACCTAACATTATTTGAAAACATTCTGATGCAATTATAATCTTAGATAAATAATATGCAGAAAAAGTTTATGCTATGTATGTGACAGGTAAAGAGCTAATACTGTAATCATATACAGGATTCTTATTTAGTAGTATCTACTTTGGTATGTTAAAATAAAACACTAGCTTATTAATATTAGCTAAAGCCCAGAGATCAGAAACCAAGATGAAGAAAAATAAACTTATATATGAATGGTTAAAACGATTAAAGAAATACACTTTTGTACCTGTTAACCATGGTGTACGAGAAAAGGAAGTGCACACACAAGTCTGAAGGTGGACTGGAGGTGTGGCTCAGTGGTTGGGCATGTGCTTAGCGTGTGCAAGGACACAGGTTCAGTCCCAGATACAAAGCAGAAGAAAACAAAAGGAGAGAAAAGAAAACATCAAGGAGACCAAAGTGGAAAAGGAGACAGAGAAAAAGCATCGTCTTTGAAATCTGAGTTAAAGACGAAAAGAAGAGGCAGAGTTTAGGCCAAAGGAACTGAACAGAAATAAGGGGTAGATGAAAAGTCTGTTTCAGGAAGTTTTGATCTTTGCTACTGCAATGTTGACAAAACACAAGACATGCAAAACAGAGTAAAGACAGACAGTTAAAGGAGAGACAAATATTGATTAGAATCATAGCAAACTCAATCTCCTCAGATAAATAGAAAACAGCCATGTTTGGGACTTCAAGAACTGAAAAACACTCCATTTCTTCATCCGGTGGTAGAAACCCTTGCACCCGTAAGACACACATACATTTTGTGTGTAGGAGACATACACAGTCACCCTCTTCTATCCCGCAGGTTCTGTTTCCAGGGATCCAGCCAATAGTGGACTGAAATGACTCAGGAAAAAACCTACATTGGTAATGTACACTTACTGATCTTGTTTTCTTGTCATTACTCCCTGAATGATATAGCAATAACTTATATAACATTTACATTCTATTAGGTATTGCAAGTAGAGATGATATAAAGTATGGGAGGATTAAGTAGACTAAATGTAAACACTATGCAATTATATAAAAAAGACTTGAATATCCAAGGATTTTGGCATCTAAGGGGGTACAGAACCAACACTGCATACATCAAGGGATGACTGTACATTACTTACATATTATACACATGGATGAACACACTTACGATAAGCCAACACAAACTTAATAATATAGATAGCTCAGGCACACATGAGATTACCCATGGAAAAGAAGGGTAACTCTGTGATAGATGTTTTTTTTTGGGGGGGGGGTATCAGGGATTGAACTCACAACCTTGTGCTTGCCAGGCAGGCACTTATACTGCAGAGCTAAATCTCCAGCCCCTGAGACAGATTTTATAACTGAAAAAAGAGACAGTGAGCCGGGCATGGTGGTGCACTCCTGTAATCTCAGCACTAGGGAGGCTGAGGCAGGCGGACTGCTGCAAGTTCTAGACCAGCCTGGACTACAAAGTGGGTTCAAGGTCAGCCTGAACTGCATAGTGAGACCCTGTCTCAAAAAAAACCCAAAAAAACAGAATTTCCAAAAAAAGAGAAAGAGGTACAAAGAGAATGTAAGCTAAATCAAAATTAATTTTAGTAAAAAAATTAATTTTAGTGTTATTGAAGAATGATATAGGCTGTTAGATACTAAAATAGTTTAATACTAGATGGAAGGATATTACCAAAAGAAGGTAAGAGAGTAAAACTATCTTTAGAAATAAAAATTCAAGGTAGATGAAAGAGTATATTTGACATTATTTCAAAGCACTGTCAGGTTTCTGAAATCATTAGAGTAAATAATATTTGGGCATTCAAAAAATAGATTATGATATGGGTATATGAGGTAAATTTTAAAATAGAATAATTTAATTATTAGGCAAATATTAAATTCATATTCAGCTTTAGTAAAGTTAGTGAAATCATTTAATGAATGGCTGATAAGACTTGACATATAAAAATCTTACCTAGTTAGCTCTTTTTTTAATTCACCATTTTTCTTCTTTTCTTGATCCAAAGTATATTCCAGAGATTGTTTTAACTCAGCATATTTCTTTAACTGTTCCTTATCATCTTCAGACTTTGAAAAATAATTTAAAATTTATTTTTTAAAAATCTAGAAAGTCATTCTTTCTTAAAAATATCAGCTTTCATGAGCTCATGAATTTTTTAATGCAATGTACAAAACTGACAGCAGTACTTACAGACTTCACAAATAACTGCTTCTCTGGACACCGCTCAAATTAACTTGTACTTTCATTATTGTTTTCTGAAATTTGTTTGTCTGAAATTTGCTAAACTTTGTTTAAAGTAAGTTTTACACATAGATGTTGATTACAAATATTTAAAAAGAATGGTTGTATTTCCGTTTTACTTTCTAAAAACACACTAAAAGCCCTTCCATTAATAGCTTAAAATAGTCCAGGTTTATTTAAGCCATATTTTATCAAGACAAGTTTTGGAAAACATCTACTTCTATTTCCAAACCTCACTTGACTTTTGGATGAGAAAGATATTTATTCTTTATAAGCTTGCCTGGCAGGCACTTTACCACTGAGCTATATCCCTGACCCAGGAATTTTTCTTTTTTTTTTTTGTGCTATTAAACATTTTTCTTTAAAGTCTGTCTTCCTTGTAACATACAAACATCTAACTTTTGCATGATTCTTATGGCTTTTCTATCATCTTGTTTCTTCCCTTGCAATGAATTCTAATACTCTGATACATGGGCTCATCTACGAATCTAGTTTTTCATCACTTTGTGTACATTAAAATCTGATTTTCAGGCTGTAAGTCCAATAAGATAATGTGAGGGTCACCGAGGTTCTGATCCTGCCACTCCTCGCAGCCTCTGCTCACAGGGCTGCACCTCCTCTCTGCTCCTCTAGCACCACTGCGCTCCCAAGGCAGCAGCCTAAGTCTCATCCCCATTTGATTTCAGATTCTCAGAGGCCTCCCGTTTCCAGCCCTGACAGGGGTTGTTTATGCTTTTACATCTTCTTTTTAGTTTACTTCTCAGTGGAAAAACCTCATCAGCCATTATTTGGTATGGATTACTTCTGAAGTGAATCCCATATATTTCATACTGAGTCTCATTGGTGTTACTCTGAATTTAGTCTGGGGTGGGGGCACTCAGCCTTAAAATGCTGACCAGCATGATTTATCTTGTTTTGCTTTGATAATGTTACTTTCCCATTGGGAAATGCTACTTCTATAATGTTACTTTTTCTACTGTTGAGGATGCCCAATGGCATTTTAATTCACAAGTCTCCTTATCAACATATTATCATGTTATGTGTATGAAAAGTATGGTAATAAAACAGGACTAATTATGTGAAGAAAAAATTAGTTCTCCATGCTTCTTTAGAAAAACACTAGCCAGAATGCTGTAAATCCCCTGATAACATGTGTTTTCTTGTTGCTGAGATAAAATGCCCAACACCCACAAGTTAAGAAGTCTGCAGAGGTTTCAGTTCATAGCTAGCTGGCTCTGAGGCAGGGTGGCATCGCAGAGGAGAAGGCAAGAGCAAGAGCAGCAGCAGCAAAAGGTGATAAGCAACAGCCTCTTTCTATGTCTACTCACCTTCGAGGCAGCGAACACTCACACCCTTAATTCTAGCATTGTGTTCTTGATCCCAGAACTACGCCAAACCAATCAGTGGACCAATTTAGTAACTGCATACCCTGAATCCCAGCACTGCACTCCCTCTGAAAAAGCCCCATCTATGATCACATGAGGGTTTGGGGGACATCTAGACAGAAGCTGTAGCAACATGTGCCTCTGTTGTGACTTAAAGAAATCAAGTCAGTGGAAAGAGCTGCTTCACAGCTCCAATTCCAAGCGCACAGTGCATCTGTGACCCTAATTCCCACAAGGAAAGCATGAATAACAAGAGATTCTGCTCTGCCAGCTAATGGTTTTCATTAGACAACAGCAAACTGTCACCCAGACTTAAACATCAGTCTTGCACTGTTAAATCTCTGAATAGCTGATAAACACAAGAGAATGGAAAAAATTCTGAAACTGCAATGCTAGGATCACTAGTTACTCTGTAAGAGAAATAGCCATTTCTACTGTTTTATTGACATCATTTTCTTTCTTACAGTCAAAGAGAAATACTATTTCTCTGGGGGGAAATCCTTATTAAAATACCACTGCCAAAGTCATTAATTGTATGAACTAATTTACCTTAGCAAGCAGTATCAATATGATTACGACAAGTATTTTTATCAATGATAATTTTCATATTGCCTAAAACATTCCTATATACTAATAGAGAAATAAGAACTCCTTTCTGGTATGATAGAAATTAAAAAAAGACTGACTTACCAAATTTGCACTTAATAGGTTTTTCTGAAGATGTTCAATTTTCCCTGCTTGCTTTTTTATTTTAGCTTTTAACCTGGAATTCTCAAGTTCATGCCTAGAACATTTATTTCAAAATAATTATTTTCACAGATCTATTTAAAAAAGTCATATAACGTTTGACCATTTGAAAGACTACATGCAATTTTAAAAATTAGAAAAAGCAGATGATTTGGTAATTATCATTTTTCTAGCTGTGTGATGGATAGCTTTTCCTTTGCGGTGCTGGGGACTGAACTCAAAGCATTACATTAAAAGCACAAACTCTGACCACTGTACTGCATCCACAGTCCTAAATTACGCATTTCAAGTAACTATCAAAGCTAGAAATTTCTGTTGGCTTGACAGAGACTTACTAATTACAAAACATATATTGCTCATATTATACTGCTCATTTACTTCATAAATGCTTAAGTTATTTGCATACTGCTTTAAATCATACTTTTGTAAGTGTTCTTGCATCTTCTCAGCACATTGCACAGCTTCCGTGTGTCGATGCCGTTCTTCTTCCAACTAAAATGAAAAAAAAAAATTTTACTAATAACCTAAACTCTATCAGTTTGTTACAACCGTACTGGAACACAGCCGTGTTCCACCTCCACACTGTGCACAGTTACCTCTGTGCTGTGACTACAGTTAACTGAAATTTTTTTTTTTAACTGAAGTTTTGAAGCAGGGATCTTACGGCTCACAAAGCCCAAAATAACACGGTCTGTACCTTTACAGAAAAGTTTCAGACCCGTCCTCTAGGTCTGAAACACACTGTTCTGACTTTAGCATGTTATGAGGTACTCTGATGACCAAACATAGCCACAGTGCTATGGACCTGTAGTCTCAGCCACTTGAGAGCCCAAGGCTTGAGGCCAGCCAACAAAAAACAAAAAACCTGGTAAAACGGGAGAAAAGAGGAAATTCTTTTACTCATGATGCTCTTTTAGTTGTATTTTTATATTCCAATCTTTATATCATATTTTATGCATTTCAAGTACCATTCATTAGCTATGATTTGAAAAATTCTTACATATGACAAGAGCTATGCCAATGATAATAAAACGGTCATGACACTTCAGTAACATCTAGAGGTCTCCTGGAATGGTCCGAGAAATAGTATCTAAACAGAGCCAGAATGCTTGTGCCTGAGTCCCAGCTCCACCAAGTACCAGCAGTGGAGTTGGAAGAAGATGAACTTTCCTTGCCTTGTTTTCTTCATCTGTAAATTCAAGATAATATAACACTATCTACACCTCACTAGAAAGGGAAAATTAAATAAGGGGATATCCATAAAGAAATTAGAAGATTGTGACACATATTAACCTATAGAGAATCTTTGCTATTAGGTATTATTGTATTTTATGCTGTGATAAAATTTGATATTGTAGGGAAGCTAAGGCAGAAGATTGCCTAGGACAAGTCCAGCCTTGATAATTTAGTGAGACTATCTCAAAATTTAAAACAGGAGCTAGGCTTGGTGTCACACGCCTGTGATCCTAGCACTCAGGAGGCTGTGGCAGGAGGATTGCTACTAGCTTAAAGCTGTCTTGGGGTAACACAGTAAATACAAGGACAGCCTGTGATGTACAGTGAGACTATCTCAAAAAAACAAAAAGAAACAAATTAGACCAGGTGTAGTGGCACATGTCTACAATCCCAGCAAATCTGAGACCAGGCTGGGGAATTCAGTGAGGTCCTGTCTCAGAATAAAACAGAAATGGCTCAGGGATGGAGCTCAGTGGAAGGCTCTGGGTTCAGGCATCAATGCCAGAAATTTCTTTCAGGTGAAGAGCGGGTAGGAGGAAGGAAGCATGGAGGTACTCTCCTGCTCCTTGGGGCCTCTGGAGCTGACCTCAGGCAAGAGAAACCAAAATTTGATGTTTTAGGCAGGTGCTGGGCGCTGGAAGAGGTCTCGTGTACACACTGAACTGCTCACTCCTCACAATGAAAGTGGCAACAAATGCAGGGAGTGAGGCCTGAAACACACCCTCAAACTCCACAAGGCTCACCAATTAGTTCCAGTAGCCAATGGTACTTCATTTGTAACAATTTACAGCTTATGTTCTCTCAGGACTACTCACTGCCAATGATCGTGCAAACAGTGCTCCCTGCATTAAGTATTATGTAAGTCTTTTAGAGGTGGCTAAAGCCAGTGAGCTGAAACTATCGGACCCTGCTGCTACATGAAGGTTCTCAAATCCGTTCATCTCCAGTGACTGCCGGGCTGCTTCAGCCAGCACTCTGCTGAGCAACTGAAGAGTGTGTGGTGCACACAGAGCCTTTCAGCTGGTCAATGCAGGGTCTGTAAATCCGGAACACAGCTATATAATAATGAAGACAAATCTCCATTTCTTTTTCATGGTGAGAAAAATATGAACATTTGATAAATAAGTCTCCTCTATTAGATTATGTGCTTTCAATTTTATCTTTCTTAAAATATCCTTATAAAACCTTATTATGTCAATGTTTCACAAAAATGACTGATTATAGTATAATTACTTAAATTTCTTTTGAGACAAGGTCATGCTGAGTAGTGCAAGCTGGCCTCGAGCTCACAGTGACCCTCCTGACAGCCTCTGAGTGCTGGGATTATAGCTGTATACCACCACACCTGGCCTTAATTCTTTTTTCAGACATAAACACATAATCTGAATACTTCCTTACTTTTAAAGAACTGATTGAAGGAAACTAACTTGATGACTTTGCTTTTATTTGCATAACTCCTACATGTAGTACTGTAATGTATAACAGAACATAAACCTACAATACTGTATTGTACACTACAATCAATAAAAATTACGGTACTCTTAAACAAGGTGTACTGTACAAAAAACACTGAGGCTCTCTAGACAAGCTGCAGAAAATGGTACCAAAAAAAAAGAAAATCCTAAGTCCAAGGGATGGGAGGTAAGTCTGAACAGCACGTCTCAGTCCTAAGTCCGAAACAACTGTTTAACAGGTAGGTTGTTAAATAAGAAATTATCTGTATCATAAAACATCCTCATTTTTGAGAAACACCTTCTATATAACTCACCTTGAAATCCATGATATAAATATACAAAAATTCTTATTCACAAAAGTGAAAGTAAGAAATAGGGTAATTTTCTGGAATATTTTGTTAAACATTATCCTCTGACTGAATCTGCCTGTATCACTGACAACAGACGTATCAATAAAAATACTGGTTAACATGAACAAGTCTCTCAACTGTAATTCTCAACTTTCCGAACTGCAAATATTTTAAAGATATAAGAAATTATAAGAAACATGACAGAAAGTCACAGTAATTTATAGTATAAAGATAATTATAATAAATATAATGAAAAAAATAATTGAAAGTAAAAAAACCCTACTGAAATCAATATCCTAAAGCACTTATCTTATTTAAGCACTTATAGATTGACTGTTGACATGCTAAATTTCATACATACTTGACTTCTGATTTGATCTAATTTCTTCTTTAAATCCTGTGTCTCATCTTCTAAACTAATGCGATAGCGTGAAGAAACTTCCAGGGAAGCCTCTGACATAGATTGTTTTTTTAAGGTATCAGCCAGTTCTTGTTGAAGTTGTCTTACAACTACCTGAAAAGATAATTCTGTTACTGATTTTATACATCAACTTATTATCACAACATTTAACTTACATATATTCTGAAAAGGTGTCACCATAAGGGCTGGGGGATTTAGCTCAGCGGCATAAGTGCCTGCTTGGCAAACGTGAGGTCTTAAGTTTAATCCCCAGTGCCACCAAAAAAAAAAAAAGTGTCACCATATACATCAGCTCACCTTTCCAAATCATCTTCATGTATCTTTACTCCTGTTTATTACCGAGTTCAGTTAGGGACACAGAAAGTGGTGTTTTCCTGCCCAATCACTATTATATTACTCAGATAGGAGCATCAACCCTTTACCCACTCTTCCTCTGATGAATCTGCAGTATTTAACAGCCTACTTGAATTTCAAAAAGAAATAGGCATATGGGTGGGATTAGGGGTGGTAAATTCCATTCATTTTCCTTCATTTTTCTTACAGGCTCAAGTTAACTTCAGAGTTGCTCATATATTACATTCAACCCTTGCTCAAGTCTTTCCAGTAGGTTCCTAATAAAAGTGTGTTCATATGTAACATGGCCTTCACCTCCTTCCCTGACCTCAGCCGATACAACTCTCTCCCCTGCGCACTCCATCCTTCTGTACATGAATCCCGCCACCATTCTTTATACTGAAAATGGAGATTCAAGGTCAGAGTGATGAATCACAGATTGCTACAATTATCTTTGTACTAGACAAAGTTATACCCTTTACACAATAGTAACAGCCTTGAGATGAAAACTGCAAGAAAGTTATTTGGGAAAATGTCTAATAAATGATAAATACCAGTGAGAAGATTATACGAACTATGATTTTTCTTGTAAACTGCCAAATGTTTCCAATTTATGATAATGAAAATTTTATGCCTTTTAAAGAGTTGAAAAAAAGTTTAGAGGTCATAAGGATATATAATTTGAGACAAATATTTTCAGACTTAAGTCACATAAATATGAAAATAAAATACTAATTATATAGAAATAAATATATACAGCCTCATATATGAAGCTATAGAAGAAAAAGTATAAAATATGGCACACTTCAATTCATTTGGGAAATCTGGAAGGAACTGCCAAGGTAACCCATTTAACTGAAACTTAATTTAAAATGCTTATCTTAGGTAGGAGCATTTCCCTTCATCTTGATCATGGTCTTGCAATACAGCAACATGAAGATTAAAATTACTTCAGGGCCAGGGTATAAGTCAAGGGTAGAGCATGTGCGCAACATGCACAAGGTCTTGGGTTCAATTTCCCCCATCAAAAACGACAACAAAAAAACTCCAGAAGACTCTCGCATCTAATTTTTTCCTTTTTGATTTCAAATTTAGTTCTCTGTAACTCTGAAAGTTTTAGAAATGTTTCATCAAGACATGGTAATTTTTAATTTTCCATGTTTCTTAGGCACACGGTAACTACTCAGAACATGCACATACATGTGCTGCTCAGGTCAGGGTAACAGAGATACTAGTCACCTCCGGGAGCATCCTGGTGGGAATCAGATCTAAGCTGTATTT
This sequence comes from Hydrochoerus hydrochaeris, assembly GCA_004027455.1. Lineage (NCBI taxonomy): Eukaryota > Metazoa > Chordata > Mammalia > Rodentia > Hydrochaeridae > Hydrochoerus > Hydrochoerus hydrochaeris. Next base: position 185,621 of record PVLA01001746.1, on the reverse strand, counting down.
GTTGCAAAAAAGGTGTGTTTCTGGGCTAACATAGGAAGTACATTTTTAATTGATATACTTTTACATTCAACTATATTAAACATTCATCCACAGTGAAATTTCACTTTGAGTTTTTTCCAGGAATTATGAAAAATATTTACCTTTCTTGATACTTACTTCTCTTTCTCCTTTCTCCTTTTCATACTGACACAATCTTTCTTTTAAACGATTATGTTCATGGAGTAACTCTTTGTTTCTGTCTTCTAGCATGAGGTTTTGTTTTTCACTCTCACCTTGAAGTGTTTTCACAATATCCTGAAACTGGTCTTGGATATTAATTACTGTCTTTTCTTTACAGTCAGCTTTGTTGTGAGCATCATCTAACTGCTGTCGAAGCAATGTATTTTCACTCTGTAATTGAGATAATCTCTCCATCATAGATTCCTGTTTTCCCATGTATTTATTCACTTTTCCTTGTTCATCCTGATACATGTGTTTAAATTCTTTCATTTCACATTGTGTTTGATTTAGGTCTCTTTGAACCTGTTCTAAAACTGCAGTCTTTTCTCTAAGAGCATCTCTTGTATGATGGAGTTCAATTTCTAAGCTATTGAATTTTCTTTCGGCTTTCGAAAGCTGGTGGGCAAGAATTTCATTGTTATCTTTTAGGTTAGACATATCAGAATTCATCTTGTCCTGTAAACGAAGCCACTCATCTCTTGCTCTCTGGAAAGCAAGTTCTAGGTCTCTTTTTGATGTTTGACTTTCATCATAATCATGAACAGCAGAAGCCAGTCTGGAACGGTATGATTCAATTTCTGTTTCCAGTCTTTCCTTGTTTTGTTTCTCATTTTCCAGTTTAGAATTTAGCATTGTATTTTCTGCTGTCAGAATATGAAGCTGCCCATTATACTGGAATACTGTTTTTGCAAATGTTTCCTCATTCAGTTTTATTGTCCTTTGGAGGGCATCATTCTTTTCATTTGCAATTTCAATATCTTCAAGGTATTTCTTTTCTTTTTCCTGGTTCTGGTTTTTCATTGCATTTACTTCTAGTCTTATCATGACAATTTCATCCTGTAACCTCTGATTCTTATGCAATAGATCTTCATGACTAACAGAAACCTACATAAAACAAATGAGAACTATAGCTAATACTCAATAAAATGACATATTGTGACTTCTGAAAATAAATAACCCATATATTTATACAAGGAAAGTCCCACAACAGATAACCCAATTATGTAAAGTTAGATTGAAACATCCAATTTACCAAAGTATAATTTGCCAAAAGTTTAAAAAATTTAAATGAAGGTAAAATCCATAGTTGTAAAAAAAAAATAAATGTTAATTCTTAGGAATCTCAGAATTGGGAAACCATTTTCCTGAATTGTAACCGACAAAAGACAAAGCAAAAATTAAAAAAGGGATCATATTAAAAATTAGGTTTAGGGCCAGGGATTTAGCTCAGTGGCATAAACACTTGCCTGGCAAGTGTAAGGTCATGAGTTCAATCCCTGGTACCAAAAAAAAAAATAGGTTTTTACTCTGCTATCTAATTTATATGGCCAGACCATATTAAGGGCCAAAACTTTCTACATGTATTATAATTATCTAAAGTTCTTTTAGTTCCTTGCTCTTGAAAATATATAGTCTAGTTTTCTAACATTTTTTGTAGTTGGTTATAAGAATTAGTTATCAGTAAATGCTACATCTAAGCACTGTACTAAAAGCACTTCCACACACATCAAAAATTCATTTAGTTATCTATACTTCTAAAAGGAAGAGGTTAAAGTGTAAGCAAAACCAGGATTTCTCCATGTCTTTGAATCCACACCCAGTGCTCTTTCATCAAATCACTTTTTCTGTAGTATAAATATATAAATATAAAAAGGTTTATACTGCAAATGCTTATGGTGAGATGAAATTTGTAGCACTCTCCAAAAATTCTGAGATAAGGTGCTGTCGCAGTAATGTTTTGTTTCCTTTTTAGTGTCTGAAACACTAGTAAATGTGAAACAGGAAAGGACACTGAGCTGTTTTAACAGTAACAAAATACCAGATGTTTACTTGGAGCACACTATTGCTCAGCTCAAAAGTCAGCATTGCCACCTAAAATATCTCTGCTGGTTACACTTTTCCTTCCCACCTATTATTGGTAGTAATACACAAATCTCAACATCAACACACTGATGGAGTGAAATCAGTGCCTAAAACTAGAACATTTACTGTTAGTAGCGAGGATTTTAAAATCACGGAAAAACTATTAATGTCTATAGAAAGCATCAAGAATCTTTCACTGGGGTGAGCCATTGTTAATTTTACCATCTAACTGCTGCAGACCAGTGGAAGTGAATGAAGAACACTATACTTTATTCCCTAAGTCCAAAATGGCACCATCCTTAAAATATGTACACTGTATTTAGTACACACACAGGTGGTTTAAAAACCTTCCATGCTGTCCATATATGCCTATAGTCGGCTTTTAAAATATGCACAAAGACAAAACACACACATTTGGAAATGGCTACAGAAAATACCTCAGGATTCATTTTCTCTTGTGTCACTTCTATCTCCTTTTGTTCACAAAGGTGGCTTTCCAGAATCCTATCTTGTAATATCCTGGCATTCTGTTCTCGGGAAAGCTGCCTTTGGGTGTCATTTCGTTCCTCTAAAACCTGGAAATACATTTTATTACGTTTTATAACTCATACCTTTGGGAGGAAAAAAACCTAAAAGTTTAAGAACAAAACCTGTAAGGGGAAAAAAAACCAACCTGTTAAAAGTATCCTATTAAAGCACAAAGACCTATATCTCACATGAGTAACTCAATTTTTTTCTTTTTCTTTCTTTCTTTTTTTTGAGACAAGGTCTCATTATGTAGTGGAGGCTGGTTTCAGACTCAGTGATCCTCCTACCTCAGCCTCCCAGTTCTGGGATTATAGACAAGTGCCACCACATGTGCCTTCAAATTTTAAACTGTATGAATGATAGCTAAAACTTGTTAAAGAGTAAAAATATTTAGTAAATACAGGCACAGACAGTACTATCAAATAAAGTTTTATTAAGAAATATTTCACTAGTTTCAAAGCAGCTTTAACATAAAAATTCCCAAATTGACATTTATGTTCATGACTAAACTCAACTTTCAATCCTTTATTTGGAAAACATACTGAGCTATATTAGATGTCAAGATTTACAATAAATATCTCTAGCTATAAATGTTGTAAGATTTTAAAGATTTTTTTTTTTAAGGGTGAGACATTCTGCTTTCAGCCTAAATGATACAGTCACATGATGTTTTAACAGTGGGTTGCACACTCCACCATGGCCCTTAAGATGATAGTGCCCAGTGATGCGGGGCTGTTGTAAGTGTGCGTGGCCACCTGCTTATGTTTGCATAATAATGAAATTGCCAAACAATACACACCTTGGATCATATCCTCAATATTAAGCAATACATGAATATATATAAATCAAAGATACACTATATTAACAAAACAGAAATACGAAACTTTTTATCAGAGTAATTTACCTGATTCAATTTATTTCTTACAGTCTTCAATTCTGTATCCAGTGTTCTAAGAGAAATTTCAAGTTGTTGTTTTGCTTCAACTTCTTGATAATATTGTTCTTCTTTTTTTCTTAATTGTTCTTTAATTTTTTCATAAAACTGATCCACATTTTTTCTCTTTTCCTCTTCTTGTTTTAAGGCAAATCTGCAGAATGGATTTTGTTGTAAAATAAAAAGTTCATTTTATGATCTGGCTCTACATATGTTGATTTTAATATCCTAATAAAATTTCTATACTTTCAAGTTTTTTTCCTTTCTAGTTCTCTTTTTTTAAATCTCTCAATCTCTTTCAAAGGACATATACATGAAGGTTAGTAATGAATGAATATTCTGTTAATTGAGTTTGTGTTCTATTATAATTTTTAATAACTGGTAAATATTATGGAAAAGGAATTCTGAAATTAGTATAGTTACACACTAAGAACTTTTTAGCTAGGTGTGATAGAGCATGTCTATGATATCAGGTACTTGGAGGCTGAGGTGGGAGGATCACAGGTAGAGAAGGCCAGCATGGGCAACTTGGTAAGACTGTCTCAAAAACTGAAAGGAAAAAAAGGGGCTGAGCATGAAGCTCAGTATTCCCCGAATTTAATTCCCTATATTCATAAACAAAACAGAGAAAGCTCAAAATACCTTTCTAACTAGTCATTACTCCTCAAAACATAGTTAACTAAGTTTTTAAGTCACTGTTGGGCCAGGAATTTAGCTCAGTGGCATAAGCACCTGCCTGGCAAGGGCAAGGTCATGAGTTCGATCCCCAGTACCACATACATACAAAAAGTCACTGTTTACATATTAAAAATAAAAATGTTACGTTTATGAAACATTATAGGTATCCCTTATACTATACTATTTATGGTATAAGACAATACCTTCAAGATGATTTGTATATGACATGTCCCTATTACCCAAGATAAGGGTAACGAGTCTAATAATTGTTATCACACTTTTTATGGTTTTTTTAGGGGTAATTTTAATTTACTTATTGACTATTATATATTTTATAAACAATTTAAAGATCTCTTTGGAATAAGACTGGACCTAAATAACAATAAAGACAGTAATCTGTCAGTATAGAAACATGAATTAATATTATCTATGACAGAGAAGTTTGATCAGTTAATCAGTATCACTTTCCATTTGCTTTTAATTTCATGCATGTTTCGTGCATATCTGGGGGGTCTAGTTCAGCAGTATAGTGCTTGCCTACCACATGCAAGGCCCTGGATTCAAGTGGTAGCACCATAAAAGATGATGATAGAAAAGAATGAAGAAGAAAAAAGGAACCAGAGAAGGAAAACAAGATGAGAAGGAAGAGGGTGAAGAAAGGGAAAAGGAAGAGAAAGAGGAGAAAAAAGAGGAAGAGGAAGAAAATTACACTTTTTTTTTTGTACCAGGGATCGAACTCACGACCTCACATTTGCCAAGCAGGCACTTATACTCTGAGCTAACTCCCTGGCCCTAAAAATTACACTTTTAAAAACATTTTTCTAGGTTGAGAAAAATGGCTGTTCTGGCTTGTGTCTAGAAGTCCCCTCAAAGCTTCATGTGGTCATAGGTGGGGGCTTTTCAGAGGTGGCTGGATCTAGAATGTGTGATGGTGGGATTAATGGTGTGTGGTTACTCAATTAGTACACTGCTTGGTTTGCCATAGTTCTGGGGAGGATTAAAGGTGCCCCACTCTGGCTGTGAATGCTCCCTGCATAAAGTGCAAGTAGCCTGGGTAAAACATAAGGGACAGAAAGAGGGCTAATGTGGTCCCCTGTATACCTGCTGCTTGCTACTTCACTGCTTTTATGCTTTCCCTGGCCTGCTTTGCCAATGAGAAACAGTCTGACTGTTTCTCCTCTGTGATGTCCCTCTGCCATGCCACCATGCCTTGCAGCCAGCCAATTACAGACTGAAACCTCTACCAAATGTGGTGAGTCTTTCCTCCTTTAACTTTGGGTATTGCTTATTTTGTTTCAGTAACAAGAAAAGTAATGGTGCTAGGGATTTAGCTCAGCAGCCTAAGTACCTGCCTGACAAGCACTAGGTCGTGAGTTCAATCCCTGGAACAAAAAAAACCAAAAACAACAACAACAAAAACAAGAAAAGTAACTAAGAAAGTGGCCATTTCTACTGTTGGAGAAGTTGTAAATTAATATGAACTTTCTTGAGAAAATTTTAGAAATAATGATGAAAAATATTTTAAGAAAGTTCTTGTATTTTAGTAAAATAATTCTGTATTAAGAATGTATTCAGGTATGGATATAAAAATGATTTACATAAGCAATATTCTTTGCAGCATTATTTATAATGTAAAAACAAAACCCCAAAACTCCATTGCTAAATAGGGAGATTTGTATATAGCCACTAATATTATTATTTAGAAAAGCATGCATTTAATTATTAGATATTTTTACAGTTATCTATCATTTCTAAGAACTCACTCTACAGACTTACAAGTTTTTGTTCTTGCATGACAGACAATAAATCACCAACTACAAAATTTCCCATTCATATCAGTAGTATGCAGTTTAAACATTTCTTTAGAACAGAGACATCATACCGTAAATCGCCAAGTTCTCTTTCTCGTTGTATTTTCTCATGTTCTAATTGTGATTTTGCATCTTTTGTTTCTGTTAGCTCCTTCTGTAATCCCCTCAACTTATTTTCCAATTTTTTAATTTTTCCTGTAAGCAGTTCATCATGATCTTTTTTAAGTTCTATTACTGTTTTATATGAACGTATTGCATCCCAGATTTTTAATATACTAATTGAATCTGTATTAGGGAGAAAACAAGATGGAAATAAATAAATAAAACAAGATAGAAAGTATTTTTTGTGTATAAAGACCACATTTTCAATTCAGTTATTCATGCACTGAATGAGTATTTATACAGTGTGAGCCCACAACAGAGCACATTTCATTGAGCTCTGCAGATAAGTAGAGGAGACTTCTACTCTTATTTAGCTTAAAATCTAGCGAAGAAAGACAACATGACTGTTTAAGTTGTGAGAGCCTTGTCATGGAGCTACAGTGGGTGATGAGACTCTGGCACTCTGCTTCTAGTCCAGATGGACTTGTAGGTCGTCATTTAAATTCCTACTGAAGCAACCAAAACAAAGCAGACAAAAATACATCAAACATATTTTCAAGGCAATGGACTTTAGGCAATGAAGAATGATCCCTGACAAGTAGGAGACAAATGAAGTAAGCATTTTGAATGTCTCAGAGTTCCTTGCCCCAAACAAGCAGAACTGTTGTCCAATACATCCCCTGAGCTGAGGTGATAAGGCTGAGTCTGATAAAAGCAAGGCAGACAGAGCACACAGGAGAGGGCAACACAGAGAGGCCAGTACGGAAAGAATCCTGGAAGTCTGCAGAGCTGCTTCTCCTGTAGAAGTGAGCAGAGTAACCACACAGGTATGCCAAGAAACTATCCCAGATCCAGGGGAAAAGCATCTGAAAAGATTAGAGGAAACTTTCTTTACACAGGCTGGAAAAACTCACAATTTACAGGACAATGGGTAATCAGAAAGATCCTGCATCAGCACCGGGGAATTAACCATACACTAAACATTGTTCCAATACCCCTAATGAAGCATAAAATCAAGAGCAGGAAGGATGAAGCTGTTTATAAGAAACTCAACTGTATCAAAAAATAAAGACAGAATAAGAGTAATGAAAGATGTTTTTAAAATACTAAATTGTATTTACAGAAATGGAAACTGACTGCAATCAAATGGCATGACAAACAACCCTATAGCTGACTCTTGGACAACACAGATTTGAACTATACAGGTCAGGTTTTTATTGGGAAAATCAGATCATCTGAAAAACCTTACAGATGAACCACAAACCTGGAAATACTGAAGAAGTTAAGGAAAAAGTAGGTCACAAATGCATGCAATATATATAGAGAATAGTTTATCTTGTATGACCATAAAATATACATGCATCTATTATAAAAAGTAAAATCTACCAACATTCATGCACACAAACTGTAATCTGAAGTCAAGAGAAATATAAACAAACGCACAGATGTAGGACCACACTACCTATTACTTCAGAGACACCTCCTGTTGCTACTGTGGTGAGCCCATGTGTCCAAGCAACCACTTACAGGGCCAAAGTGTTAGTCTCTCCACGTGAGTACTTTATCTCGCCCGTAAAAGAGTAAAATGTGATTTCTTACAATTCTCATGCACTGTTCACCACATGTAATACTTTTTTAACATGCATAAACTTTTGTTAATAAACTGTTATTGATAAAGTTTCTGTTTAACAGCAGGCATTAGTTAAGGTTTTGGAGAGTCAAAAAATACATATACAGATTCAGCACTTCATGTTAAATGAAAATAGTCTAGAAAATTCAATTAAAGAGAGGTCAAAATGGATTAAAAAGTACGATGCTTATGAGAAATATACTTTAAAGACATAGATTGATTAAAAAGATAGAAAAATACCACACTAATACTTGACAAAAAGAAGGCTGAGCAGAAATGGTTGTATTAATACCAAAGTAGATCTCTCACAGTAAAATTCTATTATCTGAAATAAATTAGGTGATTTCATGATGATAAAAGGGTTCAACTAATCAAGAAGATATATAGTCCTGAACGTTATGTGCCCAATAATAGCTTCAAAAACACTCAAGGGCAAAACTGATAGAATGGCTAAAAGTAACAGACCAAGTTACATGTACAATCTGAGATTTCAATACCCCTTACTTACTTTCCTTTTTTTTACTTGGTACCAGGGATCAAACTCATTACTTTGCACTTACAGAGCAGGCGTTGTGCCACTGAGCTATATCCCAGGCCCCAATACCCCTTATTTAATAAATTATAGGACAAGTAGACAGAGAATCAGAATAGACCTGAACACCACCATTCTTAACAAAACAGAACATATTCTAAGACTGTATTAGTAAAAGTATTATGTAAAATGATTTAATCCATGCAAAACACATCCCTGATCACAAAACAATCAAGAAATCAATAACAATAGTATGTCTAGAAAATAATGATCTACCTAAGTAACTTAACGAAACTAAGTAACACATAACTAAGTAACTGGGTCAAGAGGTAACAGAAACTAGAAAGTATTTTGAACTGAACAAAACAATAACAACAACAAAAATACAAGACACCAAAATCTGTGGAATGCAGCTATGACAGTTCTTACATGAAAGTTTTTAGCAATGAATGTTTCTGAAGGGTTTGGAACCAGTGTCCTCACTTACACCTTACGACAGCTGGAGACAGAAAAAAAACTTCACAGAAACAATGGCAGAAAACCTCCCACACATGGCTAAAAAAATTTGAAATACAAACAAATGAAGCTATAGAACTCCAAACAGCCTAATCAAAACAAAACTTCCCAGGATCTGGGGTGGCAGGTAGGATAGTGTGGTACAGGTATTGACTGGTTTCCACACTCCAAATGGATTTTATTCTAGGTGAGTTGTCTTCTTGTGTATTATCCTGCATGACACTTTGTTTTGCCCCTGGTTCAGAGTAACTATCTCTTCAGCACTGAGTCAGAAGTACTTATCATCGCCAGTGTCCTCATTCATTCATGATGAATCTCCTGTCATTTTCCTCTGAAGTGACAGACTGAGTACATGAAGCAGGTTGACTACACCATATAAGTAATTAAGTTTTGTGATTGATTCTGTGTCTCTGAAATATGCTGCCATTGGTGACTGTGTTTCTACAACCTGGAGCACCTCTTGGAACTCAAGTGCAGCCAGGGAGCCCCTTTAGGAAGCCATCTTGCTTCTGTGTATAAGTCGACCTGAGTGCTTTATATCCATCTCCTTACAAAGCTGTGCAAAACGGACATGCGTTAAGGCCATGTGTTCCAATGTGGTTGATAATTTTGATTACATTCTGCAAAACATTAAGTTCAGGTGGCATTTTCAGCTAGCCAGCATCTCTATGGATGAAACAATGTGTAGGTTCACATTCAGAAGTGATCTCTTTGACTTGAGTTGTGAAATCAGGAAGCTACCCCATCACAACAGCTGTGCACATAAGGATACAAAATGACCAACTGAATTTTCCAGATAGATAAGCATTGAAAGACTTGAACAGTTCTTCAGCTGAGATGTTGGCTGGCAACCAAAGTATATGTAACGTGTCTTTGTGAACATGCACTTGAAAAACGTATCACACAGAAACAAGCCTTGTTGTCTTGTCATCAATATCAGGAGGCTCATCAACCCAGATTTTGTACCATAACACATTAACCCTCTCTAAAAACTGTCTCAGTATCCTTGCTTTTATCTTTTTGTCTAGTTATCGTACTAGCTGAAAGAGGAATACATGCTACCTTCTGAAATGCACTGTCTTCTAAAAGTTTACAAGAACATCCTTAGCAGCAGACAGTATTGACTCTCCAATGGTAAAGGGCTTCTTAGCTTAACAAGGTGGTTGGCCACGCTAAGAACGATGCTCGCAGATTAGACACATTTGATGAAGCGGTGGTCTTCAATAACTGCTTGCTATTCACATTCACATTTTTTTTCTTTTGAAAACCACAAAGGCTTATGTTGTAATGCAGGGTGCTTGGTCTTCATGTGAAAGTTTCAGAGCTTTCATGGCTTTACTAGATAGCCACTCACCACACACTATACAAAGCAGACTTGGAAAACATGAATCACCTGTTGAACTCAACCCATAATTTAAGGGAGACTCTTGGTTTTACTCTTTTAAATGTAAGTTTCTTATTTGTTAGAAGTCTTTTAGTCAACTGCTGTGCCAACATTGGTTATTCCCCCTTCTTCAAAGCAGCTCTCCAATGACACCTGCTTCTTACTTGTTTTATATAGGGTTAGCTTGTAGACATACCAAAACTGTGACTGAGGCCGTGCAGTGCAGGGTAGGTGTGGATGGAAGTGATAAAACAATGGGTGATCCATGTGTGGATTAAAGTTTTGGAATTTGATTGAAAACATGCCACCAGATGCAAGTGTGCAACTGAAGTACATCAACTCACATGATACTATAAAGTCTAACACTAGATGCACTTTGTGACTTGTCGCTCACTGATACAATCTTGAAGCAAGTGCTTATGGTCTCTGTGCAGTCCAACTTCTCTGCTAATATTAAACTGCATTTACAATTGCACCCCAGCACTACCATCACTGCCTCGGCTCCACTTCAAATCATCAGTCATTAGAGTCCCATACAATTTAGATCTCTCATATACGTACCTCACAGAAAGGATCACATTCCAGTGAGAATCTAGTATCACAACTGACAGGAGGTGGAGCTCAGGCAATGGAGGGTAGCAATAAATATAAAGGAAACTTCATCAGTCATCTGTTGCTCACCTTCTGCTGTGAGGTCCTGTTTCTAACAAGCTATGGAACAGTACTAATCTGTGGGTTTGTGGGTTGGGGATCTCAAATTTAGAAGACTCTACTAAAAGACTTTTTGATAAATTCAGCAAGATGGAAAGATGTAAAATAAAAGTATAAAAATCAATAGTTTTTTCTCTGTGCTAATAATGAAGCTGCTGAGAACTAGAAAAAAAACCAATCCTAAAATTCATATGGAAACATAACACATCCAGAAGAACCACAGCAATCCTGAGCAAGCAAACAACCAAACAACAACACATACACAGACAGAGATGCACAAACAGAGGCAATACTATGTATTTGTGAAGATACGGAGTAACTAAAACTCTCACATACCTCTGATGGGTATGGAAGGTGACACAAACACCCTGCAAAGTGATTCGGCGTTTCTCAATAATGGAAAACAAAGGAGCATTAGGAGGCTTTGGTGGGTGATGGCTTTCCTAGCTATCTTGATTGTGGTGATAAAATGTGTTTAATAACACGTCAAAACATATCAAATTGTACATGCTACATATGAACAGGTAATCATATTTCAGTAACTCCCTAAGCTACCGAAAACAAAGAACTCTACTGCAAGAACAAACACCTCAACGAGTGGCTAAGCCACAGTGTTGCAGGATAGGAGGAGCGAAATCTTTAACGTTACAGCGAGAAGTGATAGATCCTCAGCAAAAGGTTAAGAAGACTGGGTCTAAATCTTTAAAAATATGTAATTATGGTTATAGAGCTGACCTTGGTTTCGGGAGGTGGGTTAGCAAGAAATCAGATGTAACTAGAGTATTCCAGTCAGAGATTATGGTTTGCTGACTTGGTAATGATCAGGACACAGGAGAGAAGCAGAGTCAACAAAAAGCCTGGGAATGCCACTCACACTAGAATGTGGCAGGGGTTGATGCCCTGTGGCTAGAGTGTACAATACCTCTCATTGTATGCTAAAATAGAGCATGCTTCAGTGCAAATAGCACTGTAACACATCTCTGCTTGATGGTGCAGTGCTGAGCAATGGATACACCTACTACAATATCCATCAGATGCTGTGCAACTTCATACGGGTCCTACCTTTGCACTCCATTCTAAGTTGTTCAAATAGCAGCAAAATATTCTCATATTTAGGGTAAGGTGACTCACTATCCTCTGAGGGTGTTTCAGATGACTGTGATAAGTCAACAAGGTCATCCACAGCATGCATCTTCTTTTTGATCTATAAAATAAGTAGTATTATTCCAAAATATTCCCAAAGTATTTATACCATATACTAAATATACAGAAGTAGTAAATATTCTCTTCTTATATTAACAGAGATATAAGTACTGGCTATTATTTCTTAATAACTTTTTAAAATTAAGTGTCTACATATCAAAGGATTTTCTGTTTTTTTACTTTACTTTTTATAATGTATCTTTTAATCTGTATATGTGTATTATAATGTATCACTTTATCTTTCATGTTATATTTTTAATAATATACTACTTTTGATTATTTTTTACAATACCTTACTCTTTGCATTAGATATTTTCTTTGTCGACCTAAAAAATAAAACAAAACAAAAATCAAAATACCCCATACAATCCTTTCAGACAAATACTGAATATATAAAACACAAAAAATAAGTAAAACTATAGTTTTTGTACATAAAATTTCAGCCTTTGTAAATGTATTCCTTCTGCTCATAAAGTTTACAGGCTATTTAAAATATAATTTTCTAGAAAGGGAATTCAACTCTAAACAAAGAGTAACACTTTAGAGACAAAGAATACTATTACTACTAATATTATAACAGTTCATTAAATTTAGCTCAAGCTTTCCTACAGTTAAAGCAGAAGAAAAATGTTGTTATTTGATAGAAAAAATATTGTTATTATTTTTAATAAAATCAAAACCAAACTTTTATAGGCACTAAAACCCATTTAGAAAATATTACTTAGGTTCCTATATGAGGGATACCTGCTTTTTTGTTGTTTTTTTGGGAAATCTTTTTTTAATGTGATAGGAGCTAACTTTTCAGGACCTAGTATGTAACTTTTAGGCATTATTCTAAGCACTATACACGGGGTAAACACAATTCTATGAGGAAGGTAACATATTATAGAAGAATAAACTAGGTGAAGATAGGCCAAGTAACCTGCCCAAGCACATATAGGTGGTAAGAATTTAAACCTAGGAATGTTTCACGATACAGGGAACCCTCAAAATTCACAGGGGTTATATTACTAGAGCACTTGCAATTGTGAAAAACTGCAAATTTCACTTATGGTCAGAAAAATTCCTATAAATGCCTGTTTTACAGTTTAAACCCTAAAGCTATGCCTCCTGAAATTATGTAATTTAATAAAATACTGTGTTAATAAAGCCTTAGGTGGTGTAGGCATTTTGGCAGCATCTTAGGGATCTTAGGACTTTCAAGAAGAACAAAACTGAGAACAGTGGAGAAAGTCATGTGCAAAACATCAATTTGTTATAATGCAGAGATTGGTTACGGGGCAGCAGCCAATCAGCAGCAAGAACTGAGTAACACTCTTGAATTGGCTACTTGCAAACCTCCTGCAAAAAAAAGTTGCAGAGGATACTTGTAGTTTGTATGAAATTGTGGGGATTCCATGAAAAATTATTAGATTCTAAGGAAAAATCTGTGACAGAGTGAGGCCAGGAACTCTGAAATGTGGCATCGTGGGGTATATCATATGTTGTGAAATACTTATCTTCAAATGTTTACTTAGTGTTAAGTGATATTAATGTCACATTAACTTTTCCCACCAGCTTGAACCACTGGTGGTATATGTATGACTGCCCCACTGGGCAGCCCTGGGCAGCCATGCATGTATGGCTCCACTGTAAATGGTGTTAATCCATATTATCATCCATTTTTGCTTATAACCATAATAATTTCTGAATCTTGCAAATATTTTTGAAAAATTAAAATGAATAAACATGTCTTTCTCTACTAGATCACTTCCAGTAGTATGCCAATATACTCTAAAATATTGTTAGGAGAAAAAAATTTTTAGTTTTCTTTTTTTGGTACCAAGGATTGAACACATGGCTATGCGCTTGCAAGGCAGGTGCTTATGCTGCTGAGCTAAATCCCCAGCCTGAGAAAAAAACTTTTAAACACCATATTCTTCTTGAGTACCACCTACTTCCCTAGCTTTCCCAGTAAGTTATCTGATGCATTTTCCACACTCATCTACAGCAGCCAGCTTCCTGTGTGACCACTGCTGAAACTGCTCCTTGCCAAATTCACTCGTCCTCATCTTAGCCAACCTACGGCAGCCATGAAGCGGCTGGGTATCCTCTTGCTTTCCTGTAGACTACACTGCTCTGTTTTATTTCCAGAACAAGTAATTCCTGCTAACATTGCTTTAAAGGAAAATAAAATATTTACTGATATTTTACCTTCCTTCATCTTCATCTGTGTCACTACAACCACTCTTCACTTGTAGTAGACCACCAGAAAGGGAACTGGCCTCTTTACACACTGGGGAAATCACAGATTCTGTGGAGCTCCACTGTTCATTTTCATTCTTGTTGTTTACTTTCCACAAAGGCAAGGCAGGCCCACTACTACAAAAAAAAGCCATTCAAAAAAATCAATGTTTTTTAGTCTAACATAATTTTTTTAAAAAAGCAATTTCACAAAAATATCAACATCTCCCAATATTAACTTACTTATTAATTACAAACTAGTTATGAAGTACCAGCTAAATACAAAAAGACATATATTCTCTGCTTAAAACAAACAAACCTATAAACAATTCAATGTGATCTGTAAATAGTTGACAAATGAAAAGTTGTATCTGAGCACAAGGAAGAATTTACAAAAGAGTGTAAAATATAAGAGGAGATCACAAGGCCATATAGTAGCAGAAAACCATTCTTCTTAAGAGAACAGAATGTAAGACAAAGATTCAGTCCACGGCATCTGGTATTTCCCAGGAGCCTGAAAGGAAGAGGAGGGGAGAGGCACACTATACCGAACGAGGACACTGCACCGAAGGCCTCCAATGGAAGTCAGTAAATCTGTGCTACATTTCGGTTTTGTTTTTAAATATATCAGTACTGAGGTTAAATAAAGTTGGAAAAATCTCATAAGAGTGTTAAACAAGAAATTGGGGAAATATGTTGAGGACAAAAATCTTACTTTAAAGTACCCTTATGCTATTACATATAAGTTTACAAAAGGAACATTCTGAATAGCTATGATTTGGCTTGAAAATAAAAGATATTGTAACTTTACTATACTTTATTCTCATACTTAACCATAATATAGAAGTTCTATTTACCAAAAAATCACTGTAATTCTTTTTTATGAAATAAACAAACAGAAATGTGATAATGCTGTCACACCTACACAATTTGACAAAAAGTCTGAAATTTCCCATGGGAGATTATTTTGTTAGATAAGCACGAGCCCCTAAAAGTGCCACAATCAAAAACAGCTATTGAGAAAAAAGTTACTAAGGCTAGAAATCTAAATAAATGGATGTGGGATGGGGTAGGGCAGATATTCTAAAGAGCAATTAGTAAACAATTCCTCTTCAGCTGAACTTCAAAAACAAGGTTACAACTCTAGAGTATGAAACTGTCTTCATTTTAAGCAGCTGACAGAAAGTAACTTTTAAGCAGAAAACATATGGCTGAAGTTGGCCCAAGCTTAGGAAAGGACTGAGCTGCAGCTGCGTTCAGCCAGTGTTCTTTTAATCAATGGTCACTGGCTTCACTCACCAACCAACCAACCAACCAACCAACCAACCAACACCCACCAAATAATGCCAGCTTTTTGCTCCCTGCAAGGCAAATTAATACATATGCTTCAAGTACCAGCCAATTAACATTACTTGAATAGCTACAGACATCAACCCACTTACCTTCTGAAGGCCAACCTGTCTTTACTTTCCAAAACCACATACAGTGGTACCTCAGTTCACAAACTCAATTCTCTCCATGATTCTGGTTGCAAATCAAACTGGATGAGAAGTGAGTCAAATTTGAATCAAATAGGGTCAACAATGAACCTAACCACTGATTTTTTTTTTTAGATACATCTCACCATGTAGTGCAAGCTGGGGTCTTGAACTCACAGTTATTCTTCTGCCTCAGCCTCCAGAGTGCTGGATTACAGGTGTGTGTCACAGTGCCCAGCTTAACCACTGAAATTTTATTCGGTTCTTACCTGACGCAGTTTGCGACCAGAATCATAGGAAGAATCAAGTTCATGAGCTGAGGTACCACTCAGGCAACTGTGTTATAAGAGACTAAGTCCAACCAGATAGCTCTCTCCACAGGAGGCAATACAGTGCACTCAAATTTTGTCCTTTAATTTCAGTTATTGAAAATTTTAGTCTTTTGACCACAATCTTTTTTTTTTTTGAAGCCCAATACATTTACTACCTGTATGTTTTTCTTAATAAAATACAAATGAAGCCTGCATTTCTTTTAATCCATTTAGTTATAAGTGAAACTATCCTAAAAGAATGAATAAACCCAATATTGAACTTTTCTTCCTATATGGAAAAATATTAATATAGAGTGCACAGCTTATTAAAGCCAAAAATGTGTGTGTGTGTGTATGTATTGCCTGGTAAAACTGTCAGAATGAACTTATGTGAAACTTCTTTTCCAGTACTGGGGATTTAAAAGGGTGTTCTACCACTGAGCTAAACAGTCTTTTTTTATTTTGAGACAATGCCTTGCTCTGCTTCCCAAGTAGGATTCAAATTTGCAATCCTCCTGCCTCAGCCTCTCAAGTCAAACTTTCATAATCAAGAAATTAGTCTATTGTTTAAAATCATACACACAGAGTAAACTCCATTCACTCACTGAGTAGCTATGTATTGTATACTAGACTGTTTTCTAGGTACTGATGATATGGCAGTAAACAGACACAAATTCTAGGTATATACTCAACAACAATAAATAAAACAGGTAAAATATACAGTATGCTTGAGGAAGGAAATAAAGCAGAGAAATAAAGTAATCTTATTTTTATAAACGGAATTTTGTAAGTTATATATAAAGTCACTGCTGAAAAATACAGTGGAGTGCATTATCTTTAAAAAGGAAAGGCATTATCTTTCAAAAGGAGAATGACATACATGGAGGGTACATTTAAAAGACTGACTTAGGACATTAGCAGCTAACTTGGGTTTAGCATAAGAGTCAGCAAATCAGGACATGTGGAATAAATCCAGCCTACTGTCTATTTTTACATATAAATTTTTCTTTTTTGTGGTGCTGGGATGGACCCCAAGGCCTCTTTGAGTTCTAGGCAAGTACTCTACCACTGAGCTATCCCCCAGCCCTATAAATAAATTTTACTGAAATGTAGCCATACACATTCATTGACTGTCTACACCAGATTCTGGATAACCACAAGAGAGACTTCATGTCACAAAGCCTAAAATATTTACTATATGGATCTTTGCAGAAAAAGGTCAATTCCTGGTTCAGTATATGAAAGATTCTTTGATGCCACATTTAAGAGATTTTACCCAGTATATTGAAAACTAATTGATCATGGATTCTTTTGCAATCCCTGAACAATAGTCAGATACATGTTAAGGTCCAGATTAGAGAATCTATGTTTTCAGAAAAAACAAAAGTCTAATATCTACTAATTTTCTTGATAATAGGAATATCAGTGTAACATACAACTTCCTTTTGCAACTTGGAACACATTATAAATCTTACAACAAAATTTGCTAAAGATGTATCATTAAACTAAATACCTTAAATATACTTTGTGAAATAATCACAATGAATGACTATTATCTAATGACTGCATGCTATATTATTTTATGGATATAATAATTTAATTATTTCCTTACTGTTAAGTATTTAACTATTTCCATTTATAAGAATGCTAATAAATATCCTTTAACATATGAATGTATATAGCATATTTACATACATATTATCAACATGTTGCACAGCCTTAATGTTCATTATATATTAAGTATATACACTCATCTATTTTAGGCTATAGGTGATATACAGTAAATGTCTTTAATACCTACATGCATATGTGCACTTATGGGTCATGTATTCCTTTCCCAGAAAGATTCAGTCTCAGAAGAGAAAGTGTTAGATTAAGAGGATGATATATTTGAAATTTAATTAATGCTATTAAACTACTCCTAAAAAGCATTAAGTAATTTCAACAGTACATGACAATGTCTGTTTCTTCAGACTAACCAATTCCTATTATTTTTTAAAATAAAACATTTCTAACTATAATTGGAAAAAAATGGAATCTAACAATGTCTGTATTTTTCCGACAGGCATACAAAGCTGAGTATCTCTAGAGAAAGCATATAACTTCTTAATCACAAATAATGGCTCAAATTACATTTAGTTTTATAGAACAATAACAACTATCTACAATCAAGTATTGCTGTAGTCTTACCTGTCATGCTCTTTGTTCTCCTTAATAGGAAATTGCTGGGTATCAGTTTTTCCATTATTTCTTTGTTGAATTAATCCATCATTGTCATCAGCAGTGGCATCACACAGGATTTCTGATACTTCCATGTCATTACTTACTTGCTTTGTTTTTTCCTCAACCTTTAATGAAAGTTTGATGTAAAGGATAACTTACTTTTCACTCATTAGTTTTACTGACTTTAAATTCACTGTATTACTTGACTCAGTTTAATCATTGTCATTATTATTTTTCTGGTACCAGGAATCAAACTCAGGACTTTGCACGTGACTACGCTGCTAAGCTATATTCCTGGTCTGTCAACTGTCATTATTTCAGTCCATAAAAACATTTATTTTTTGATGCAATACTGGTGACTGAACCCAGGACCTTCACACTGAATTACATCCTCAACTTTTTATTTTTTATTTTCAGACAGGACCCTGCTGGGCTCAACTTGCCAAGGCTGGACTCAAACATGTGACCCTTCTGCCTCAGCCTCCCAAGAGTTCTAGGAGTACAGGCATGTGCCACCATGCCTCATAAAAAAAATATTTTTGTGTCTACTTTATTACTACAAGTCAATGAAACTTTTGTAATTCTGCTCCATTTCTGTTTGAGCTAAAGAAACAGAACTTTCCAAATTTCAAAAAGCACTAATTTTATGCTTTTATTTTCATTTACTTTGCTATCCAACATTTTTATTTTTTGTATTATTAGAAGAAGTAAAAGGGCAAAGACAAAGTGGGTCTTCTTCTGTCTAAGAGAAGGTGCTACTGTGGGACTTTCAGTAACAAAAGGAAGTTTACAATTCCTGCACCAAGGTATTCTTTCCCCACCTTTAACAATCTTTTTCCATTTGGACACTGTACTTGGATTTCAAGACAGTGTAGGTACTCACTGAAATATATACTAAAGCCAATGTTGACCACAATGAAGAAGCACAGGAAGTGGGAGTAATTCAGCTTAAATGACTCCTGCAAAGCTCCTCAGTGGCATTACCCTGCATTTCATGGCAGCAAAAGGGAATACAATTCCATAATGCTAGAATAGACAAATTACCAGATGAACTCATCAAGTCAAGCCAGTAAATTACAAGTGCAACTTTTGACAAGATAATGTAATGGCTTTGTGGGATATGGGAAGCCTGACCTATTTCTAAATAATACCTCTATATATTTTTGCTTGTCTTTCAAACTCAGTGCATCTCAGAATTTAGTTTGCTAGTCAGGAGTCAAACACCAAAATGAATTTTTTATTGAGGATTATTTTTCACTTGTGATAAAACCACAAATTTACCAAACTTTATAAAACAATGTAATGTAAAGGGCTGACTCGCCACACACAAATTTAAGAGCGGTAATAATATGTGGAAGAATATGCCACAGGTTTGTCAAAATCACCATAAGTGGTCATTTTGGAATTACACATTCCAATTATTTGAGTAAAAAAAGGTAAATCTGCACATATGAAAGCACAAAAATGAACTCGTTTGACTATGAAGATTCACGGTAACTCTCAAACCTAAATAAATTTTTATATCTCCTCCCGCCCATTGCTTCTGTCCCATTTAAGTCTTCTTTTATGGTTTAAACATAACAAATGCAATTTATCGTTAAACCAATAGAAAAAGAAAATCCTAGAGATTTTTTTTTTTTTTTTAAAGAAACTTCCCCTAGGCTTATCTTGGCTCAAGTCACAAGGTATGGGGCTATAATAGTGTCCCAGGTTACATGCAACTTGAAAGACTCAAGGAAGAGTGAAGAAGGAACAAGGATCAAGGATCAGAAGAGTGTTTTCCTGAATTCCTATTATTTACCTAGTAGAAATGAACTATTTCTAGACACGTTTTCATATTTAGATAACCTCATTTTATATGTGAGCTTTCCACAAGCAGAAACCCAGAAGAGAAAAATGGACTAGTACTTATGTGAACTACCCTTGTATGTTTTGCAAGGGCCCTGTCACTGAGCTACCAGACAGGCTTTTGTAATTTTATTTGAGACAGGTCTTACTGAGATGCCCAGGATGGGACTGCAATTGTAATCCTCTTGCTTCAGCCTTTAAGGAGCTGGGATTACAAGTGTGCACCACCACACCTGGTTTTGCTGGGGGTGGGGGGAATACTGGTGGTTGAACCCAGTACTGTCACAGGGAGCTTTATTCATTTTATAAACTTTTAGTGTTGGGTTTTTAGTGTAGGGTTTTGCTAAGCTGCTAAGATGCCCAGTGTGGGTCAGACTTGCTAATCTTCCTTCTTTGGCTTACCAGAGTGCTGGGAAAACAGGTCTATGCCACCACCCTCAGCTCACTTAAATTTTCCTTTCTCCAAAGCTAAGAACTTTGCTTGTAATGTGTCCCTTTCATGCTTAAACCTTTGCTGGTCTTGCAAAATCACAATCAACACTGGAGAAATCCAGAAGATTGTAAGTATTTAACTACTTTGAAAAACTGTATTTAATAAATTGGCAGACTCAAGGAGAAATAGATGGAAGTCTAGCCAATTATGAATTGTCAAAACTGAACCAAGAAGATAGTCCAGTAACAAGCAATGAAATTGAAAAAAGAAATACGGTTACAAGCACATATTACAAATGGAAAGAGGTATAGCGATCGGTTTAGGAGGAGGGCAAGGGGAAGCAAAAAGGACTATGATACGTACAGTATGTATCTGTACCTACTCCCCAAGATGAATGTATTTATCATTAATATGTACTAATAAAAAAAGTTTGTTTCACTTTTAGAGTTTTCAAATAGTTGCTCTTCCTAAGGACAGAGTCATTTTGTATTCTTCACAGATTTCATCAATCTGCTTTAACTAGTTTGGGATGAGTTGTATATTATTTTCTACTCTAAATTGCCTTTTTGGATCAACATTTCCTTATATTTTTTCACATAAGCACATCTCAACTGTAGAGATATAGCCCCTCTATCACAATCCATATTCCTTTCTGGTTCCTGAGACACCTTTTGCACATGTGAAGTGGACAATTAGTTTTCTTGGTTTGACTCTCAGATGTCTTTTCCATAGGGGTGCATATTTTATTTATTTATTTATTTTTTAAATATGCAAATAAAATAAAATAAATCTTATACTTACATAACCTAAGATTTGGAAAAAGAAAAACTAGAAAATTAAAATTTAGCACATTTGATTCCTTAAATGTAGCTACTTCTTCCTCAGTGGACTATAACAAAGAAGTGAAAAATAATTTACCTTATTCAAAACAACAGAACAACATGAATCAGCAAACTTAACTTTATCCATATTTGTTTGGACTAAATTTAGGTATGTGCTAAATTACCAAAAATAAATTAGGTCAACCTTAATATTACAAATTCTTTCTCATATAAAGATATTTTACCTATCATTTGCTATGGCTTGTGACTAGATGTTCCCTCAAAGCCTCACGCAGTCATAGGGATTTTTCAAAGGTGGTGAATCCAGAGTGTGTGATGTTGGGATTAATGGTATGTGACTACTAAATCAACTCACTGAGTGGTTTGGCATCACCCTAATCCAGGTAGTCTGGGTGAGATAAAAGGTGCAGAAAGATCCTGTTAAGGTTTCTTGTTGCTTTTGCTGTCTTCTGGTGCCATGAATGGTTGCCACTCTGCCATGCCATCCTGCCTGGGAGCCAGCAGATTACCAACTGCAATCTCTACATACTATGAGCTAAATAAACCGTCCTCCTTTAAGTTTGGGTGTTGAATATTTTGTCTTAGCAATGAGAAAAGACACCATTCTTTACGCAGTAAGCCCTTACACTGCATCAAAGCCTTTTTTTCTAAAGATCAGTACCTGGAGTGCCATGACAGTGCTATGCATCTATGTGAACTACATTTGTTAAATCCAGTTCTAATATACTCTGATGTCCACTAAAGACAGTCGATGAAATAGTCACCAATCCCTTATATTGAAATAAAAAAATTATCATTTGTATTCTAACACCAAGGTCTCATTTTAGAAGGTATGATTCTCTGTAGCTGTGTTGATTTTATGACCATTCAATGTAGACAATGAAGTCAGTTAGAGACCACAAAGAACAATTAAATCTCTAACCTAGGATTGGTAACATGCAACTGCAATGTTGAGCCTCGGGGAATTATCACCATTTAGCATGCATCCAACAGTGGTCATCACTGTTCCACTGTTCATAATGTCAGCTGCTTAAGGAAAAGGCTCAAACCTGGTCTCCCCTTCTTCATCATTTAAGGAGATTACACAGAAGGAAGCACAGGCAATGTTTGTGCACAGAAAATTTTGCCTTAATTCTAAAGCTCAGCTTAAGTTACTATAGATTCAAAAAATAACTTGTTTATAACCAGCTAATTTTTGTTTTTTGGTCCTGGGAATCAAACTCAGGACCTTGCACAGGCTGGCATTTGTGCTGCTGAGCTATATCCTCAGCACAGCTAAAATATTTTAAAAAACAAGTATTAAATCACGACCTACTGATTCTAAAATTCTACTCAGAAAAGTAATTTCACTTGGCTTATACTACATTATTAAAGTAAGAAAAACAATATGAAATCAGAAATACAAATTTAAGGGCCAGGGATTTACCTCAGTGGAGTAAGTACAAGATTGTGAGTTTAATCCCTGGTTCCAAAAAAAAAAAAGAAAATATATATATAAAAATTTAAATTTTTACTCACCTGGTCCTGGCTATTTTCACAGCCATCAAGTTTTTTCTGTTCTTCCTTTGGTGTTACTTCCATGTCTGGTTCACCTGAAAAATGTATATACGTAAAATAAACTACTAAGAATGGTTAGATAAAAAGTGAGAGTCTTTATAAAATAGAAAAAAAAATACAAATGTATTTTTATTTTCCCAGTTAAGAATTTGAATTAAACCTAATTTTTAGCTGAATACTTATGTAGAAATATTTTTAGTTATCCACAAAAAATAGAGGGCCTGCAAAGGAAAACATCACTAACTGTTTAGTAATGCATGAGGTCGATGAGGGCAGATAGAGAAGGAAGCTAAACATGGAGAATTAGAAGGCAGATGATACAAGCCCACAGGTAACTTTAAGACGCTCTCACATTAATACTTTAAGAGTGGCTCATGGCCAGATCTGCTCTGGAGATCCATCACTCTAAGTAATGATGACAATGACTATGGGAGCCAGATGAGTAAAGGGAAGGAGATGAACTAATAGAAGGAAACAGTGTCAAGTAAAGCTAATACAGGCCTGAATCTCTTAAGACAGTCCACAAACTGTTTCCAGAAAAATTTCATATATAAACTTATGAGTGTCCATTAATAGAGTGAATTTTTATTAAATGAAAAAATGTATAAAGCTGGGTCCTTGGAGAACTAGACTCTACTCCTTTTCAAAAGGTGTCAATGAGATGTGAAGTGAACTACTTGATTTTGTTAAAGTTGCCTGAGTTTACTCTGTAGTACATGTTTCACCTGTTCCTATGTTGAAGGAACTCACTAAGTTTTTCTTTAAATGCCCTGCTTCTTGAGTTTACCAAGTTCATCAACACAGAAGAGCAGGCTTGATGGTGAAGCTCAGTGGTGCAGTGTACACTTAGGACATTCAAGGCTCTGAGTTTACCTGAGTTTAATCTCAGAGGAAAAGAGGAAGGCAAGAAGAGTGGGAGAAGCAAAACAGTCCTTTGTAGGGTTAACTAAGTTTGGATTTGTATCCTGTAGTCACTACTCTGGGGAGATAACACAGTCTATGAGACATGGTAAGAAAATATATATTATGTCACAAGATTTGTTCCTATCAATGTGATCACATGATTAAGGACACTAAATTAATTGCTACATAAAGTAGAATTCATATTGAATGCCATTGGTCAATAGACTGTCCTAGTAACAGATTTTATTTATTTTTTTTAAAGACAGCGTTTTGCTATGCTGCCTATGATGCCCTCAAATTCCTAGGCACAAGTGATCCCTCTACCTCAGCCTTTCAAATAGCCGGAGCTAAAAGCATATACACCATGCCTGGTAAGATTTTCATGTTACTTTTAAATGATACAGAATTCCTTAAACCAGCATTCCTTGTGACCTACCATAGCTGAGGAGAATCTACATAGGAAATTCTCAGTGACTTTCACTAATACTGTGAAAATCAATCTATACGAACTCACAGAAATTGTAAAAATAATTTAATACATGGTTTTGGAATGATCTTTTTTGAATTATACTGCAAATAGTTATAAATAATGCCTGTGAATTTAGAGCTTTCAAAATAAAAATAAAGTTATATCTGACCAGCAATCTAGATTTCCACCTAGTTTTTCCATCAACTCCTGAAGCTCTAAGTATCTCAGCACTTACTCTCACGTTTATGCTAAGTACTCACCTAAACAAAATTATTCTTCCAATTTTCTTTAGTATTTGTACCTTGCTCTGGTTAGAGAAAGAATAGGACTGTCTTGTGAAAAGATAACTGTTTGGTTGTCACTTTGGTTGTTTACTTTTAAGTCTTCAGAGATTTAAATTTTATTTCTCTGGTATGGGATAACAAAAGTGCAAATAAGGAGCAAAGTGTTTAAAAGTACACTTTTATACACTTTAATAGGAAGAAACTGTTTCCAAGAAAGTGGGACTGGGGGGAAAGGAAGGAAGGGGAAAAAAAGACTGCACACTTCGTAATGAAAATAAATTGTACACACATGTTTAAATATCACATTGTTTTTCTAGTGGAGAAACTGAAAGGGTAAATAAGGACCAAAATGTATACAAGATACTGGGAAATAGGAGGAAAATATTCAAATGGGAAGGAGAACAAGAGATGCGGAGGGTAAAAGGAAGTAAGGGAAAATGAATAAATAATAGATGGAAGAAAATAGAAACAAAGCTTTTGTAAATAAGGAGGGGGAGAGATGTTAGAGAAGAGGGAATTAGGGAAAAAAGCAGAGAAATATCACATACAGGTACAAACTTCCTCTAATGAGTGTGATCATTATATATATCTAAAATGTACCAATAAAATTATTTTAAAAATAAATAAAAATTGTCTATTTTAATATAAACATACATAGTATTCTTTGTAAAGTATAAAGGCATGGACTTTAATGAATATATTACTTTAAATTAAAAAAACTACAATAAGATACTCTTTCTTCAATATTCCAATATCTTCAGAATTAACTTTTTTTCTTTTGGTACCGGGGATTGAATTCACAACCTCATGCTTGGCAGGCAGGCACTTGTGTCACTGAGCTATATCCCAGTCCCAAGAATTCACTTTTAAAGGCTTGGATAACACCATAAATTTCTATGAAAAATGGTAGCTTTAAGTGGCTAATTGTTCCCATGTGAAAACTGCTTTAGTCTAGGTCAGAGTGGGTGAGCCTTTTGTAAGCATACTGCAGTGGGCTATGTGTTATCACCAAGAATTCTAAAAGCTTCACCATCACTGATCTAGATACACATTAGATCCAAGGAGTGCAGAGTGCCAGGAGACAGGAAATGAAAGTCTAATAAAAATGTATCTTTTTTAAATCTATAAACAAAATTGTTAGATTTATGCTTTTTAAGACAAGTGAAAGGAAAAGGAAATATTGAGGCTAAAAGTCAGTTCACTGTGAAGATCCCCATTGTCATGTGGCTTTCATGAACCTTAAGTGTTGTTTAAATGGTGCTTTCACAATGAGTTAGAATCCCTAGAATTTAAGATCCACTCAGGAGTCTAAGACGATAAACAATACTAAATGTTTTTGCCATTTCATGCTCTTTCTCTTTCTTATTATGGCACAGCACAGTGGGGTTTTCAGAAATGTAATGTGTCACATGTCACAGTTCTAATGATTAATGAATCACAGCTCTAATAGATACTGGAATATGTGACTGCATGCTTCTATTTTGCCTCTTTCAGATTTAATTTTTAGTAGAGTGTCAACAGATCTAACACACTTGGACAGAAGCTTTGTAGAATCTGTACTAATTTTTAATACTATAAAAGGACTTAAGGTCAAAGTTTTGGAATCACTGTTTTGAAGGACTTGTATCTATCAGTCATTAAGGAATGATCATATTCCCCATTTTTAATAACTGAAGATATGAGACACCATAAATACATATGCATATGGTCTGCTAATGAGAACATCTACTTATGATCATCAATGTATCAACAGTGAGATGAAATAATTAGTTAAAACACAATTGACATGCTAATAAGTAAAGCCTTAAATAAGTAAATACTAAAATTACTGTAAACAATTTGTTGCTGTTTTTATTGTTGTTGTTTTTAGAGAGGGGATCCTGAGTGCCTATGAACCTCTTATAAAACCTCCTGAATTAACTGGGACTCAGGGTCACATCACAAGGCCCCCAGCTTTCTAATAAGCATCCACCAACTTTGGAAAAACCCTGGAATCCTGTATTAAGTTATGTAGATCCCTAACAAGTATAAGAATCCAAGCTGGGAATATAGGGTATTGAAGCATAAGTAGAAACATCTTAGAACATTAAAAAATTTCTCTTATGCTTATAAGCACCTTGCAAATATGAACACCAACAAATACACCTGTATTATTTATGTCAAAGCCTTCCCAAAGTTTGGGGGGAAAAAAATGAGATCACTGTGGGCATCGCAAATATTTTAATGTAATGTACTTTTTTCTGGAGTAAGCTGTATGGCTAAATTTACCTGATTTGAATGTCTGTACATCTTTCATTCCCACTGCTTCACTTGGAACAGAATCTTTCATTTCAATGGCAGGCTAAATGGGTTTTAAAGTAAAATATTTAATAAGTACTACACAGTTCATCAAATATGTAGTTAATTCAAAATACAAATATAAAGTTATTACCTTCAAGTGAAGATATTTCTCAGGTGATTCTAAAAAACAAAAGGGAAAAATCATTATTATGTAAATATGAGAAAGCCAAACACACATTCATGCAGTTAGTATGAAGCTGAATCTTAATGCTTGGCTTTGGAAATGATTATTTTAGGTTTAGTGTTTTCTTCTCTATGGGTTAGAACAATGTGACAGAAAAGTTAGAATACAGGTTTAATTAGACATGCAGTTCAGATTTCCAAAGTGAGACCGTGCCTCCAAAGACCCTAACTAAAATAGGAAGTGAACATGTGCACATGCTGACTGATGGAGAAAAAGTGATCTTGGCAAGTCACGACCCTGAGAGGATGAATGTCAAAGCTGATGGCAGAGGATAACAGAAACAACATAACACATCAACCATTTATAGACAATTACTCTACAAGTATTTGTGCTTTTCAATTTCTCTTGCACTTCAGGAAGTACATAGTTTGGTAACAATTTAGTGTAAATATGAAATTAATTTCTTATCAAAGAAAGGTTTTAAGTCGACTAGCTTAGATATACACTTGTAGAATAATGGTTAACAAAAGCATTTTTTCCATACCCTTATGAGCTACAGGTATGCCTACATTTCCTGTATCCTCTGGTTTAGCCATCTTAAAGTTTCTTGATCCACTCATGCAAGAAGGAATATAAACCACATCTAAGAAATAATGCACCACAGGTTTTCAATATTGAAACGTAGTTATCAAAAAGGAAATGATAAGCTGAATTGTCACAGAACTATTAGATACTAATAATCTTTTATATTTCAAAATCAGTATACTATTTACTAAAAAGTAACAATTTTGGTAGTCAAGAAATGAACTCTACAATGGCTTGTTTCCAAAACTGATTTGGTACATTATGTTAGTATTTAAAGGATTTGTGTGAAAAAGCTACTGTATCAAAACTTAAGTTATTTAAAAAAAAAGTCAATGCTTCTACATGTAAGTTAGTTTCACTTGAATAATTATCAATTCAACATGAAGCTGGGGTGCCTACTAGTTACGGAGAGGAGGTAAGTGGCTACAGTGAAAGCCAGCCTAGCCCTCCTCCCTGATCCTAAGCATCTCTGCAGCAGCCACCGTCCACGCTTCTGTTTGTGTGCATAAGCACTGAACCCGTCAGCAGTGAATTCTTTCAGTTTCATCATCATTAATTCCAAAACCACCCGTTGGCTTCCTTTTTTCCTTTCTTCTTTTCTCTAAGCACTCCCAATTCCTTTCAAAAGCAATTGCTAGTTCTATGGTCTTGATTCTTTCCATTTACTTCTTTTTATGGACTATTCCTACCACTTTTTTCTTTGACAGTAGTATCTCAGAATTATAATTTCTATTTCTTCATCTACTCTGCTCTTTCTCCTGTGGCTAGAAACATTTTCAGAAATAAAAACAAAATTTATGCTTTCCCTTGACCCCTCTCTTCTGTGTTGAACTATTTACTATCAAATGGCTCTTTCCCTAGCAGGAAGTTGATACCCAGCCACTTCTAGTGTGAGGACTCACTAGCATCACAGGATCCACAACAGCTGAATCACAGATGTGGCTTAACAAGGCCTCCAATAGGGACTTTGCTCCAGTGGGAAAGCTCTAGCCAGCACACTGAGTCTCTTCCAACTCCTATCTTACCTTACCTTTTTGGAATTTAGCATCAAGCTCCTCCTCATCGTGTCCCCCAAATTGAAAATGCATAAAAAGTCATAAACTTTCTAATGGACTTTTTATTGAGGCTGTGACATTCCCGATCTCTCACTAACTAACCATTCATTTCAATTCCTTTATTCTAGATATACCAACTGGTTAAATAGCAACATTTTTTTTTTTAAGTGGCAACATTTTATATGAAATTCTACAACTAGATTTGTGGAAAGAATTAAGTTCATGAACCAAGGTACCACTGAAAATCCACATAGAGCTGACATGTATGTTTATATATATCTGTGGCAAACAAAACATAGCTCCACACAGTATCTCAGTCCTTGATGCCTTCCCAATGGTAAGAAGACAGGCAAAGGAGAAAAATTCTGCTCTACTTCTTTCTCATGATTTGGTACTAAAAGCTCACTTCATATAATTCCTACACTTCTCCTACCTTGGTCTTCCTTTTTCTAAAGAATTACTTTAGTTTCCTACCCTCCATACTTCCTTTTTTCTTCACTTATTCCCTGTATTATTGTTCTTAATTCCTCACTCTTTTCTCTCCTCTTTATTTTCTAACTTCCCTCAGACCTTAGAATAGCTTGAACTGGGACTAATAATTTAGCTCCTTTACTGACTCTCAAATTTAATCTGTTGCTGAAACTTGATAATATATATCTTATTACTATTTTACTTCTCTTTTTCGTTACTGTGTACTTAATAGGTAATTTTCTTTGGCTATTAAAATATAGCAAGGCTCTGGTTTTAAATAAACATATTGTCAAATGATTTCTCTAAAAAAATGATAGATTTATGTGTATTTCTTACCTTCTACTTGTTTATGTCCTGCATGTTTTCCTCTGTCATCTGCAGCCAGAGATAAAGGATCAACAGACTTCTGTGGAAGAGTCTCAGAGATACTCTGTTAAAATTAGTACAGCAGTAATGCATTGTATAAAGATTTCCTAATCATTTTCTAAGAAGTTGTCTGATTTTTCTATCTTAAAGCAATTAGATTTAATAATGGGAAGCATGTACTAAAAACCAAAACATCTCATATGAGAACCTTCTGTCAAGCCCACTTTGTATCTCCACATGGGTGCTGACTCGTAAAGCAGGCGTGGAAAGTCACAGGAGGGATTCATATACAAAACTCTCTCTGATGTGCATATTTCAACCTAGCTTCAGAATATGACTAACTCTACTTTGCATTCCCCAACAAGGATACCACTAAAAAAAATACAGATTTAAATGAAATATTTTCAAATTTAAGATGTTTTTATGAGTGTATGTTTGTGATATATAATAATTAAAATTGTTTTGGGGAATTGGTACATATGTCATCATTGCTTGATCACTTTTGTTCCCTTTACACCCTATTATCCCTTTACCTGCCCTGATTAAACAAATTCTTACAAGCACACTTGCTGTAACTCAGCATTAAACATGTCTAATCACAGAAGTCATTTTAGTGTTAAAATACTAGATAAACTAAGAAACTTCAGAGTGTCATGTTAAGTAAAAACACTGCAGAAGCTACTTCACTTATGTAAACAAGGGTTTAGAAAAAAACTATTTTGGGGGTAAAATTTTTACTGATAGGAAAAATGGCTAAAAGTGAAAATATACAAAATAACTGTTATTTTCGAGTAACAGTACACAAATATTAGACACTATAAGTAACTGCTTCCCAATTAAGGAAGAACTGAAAAAAAATATAAAAAGACTAAATGAAAAGAGCAGCAGCATAAAAGTTTTTATTTATTAAGTGCCCAAAAATGTGCCACGTACTTGTTTGTACATTTTCTTTTCTGTTATAAAACTATAAATGAGTACGTATGATGAAAGTTGCTGCACTCCCTGCTTCCTGGTCCCAGCTCATGGTAGGTAAGGAAATATGGCATCTTTATGCACAGTATCTTTATGTAGAGTAAGGTCACTAAAAGCCAAATAGGTTAAATGATTTTTTTCCAAGATTCAACAGTTACTAAATGACAGAACCAAACTACTAACGTGTCTTGTGATTTCAACTACTGTGCTAGTACCACAATGCAAGAACTGCTTAGACCTAAGAGATCAGGCAATTCCACAATGGTCACTTTAAAGTAAGTTGTCATTAATTACATTTTCATCACTATAAGCATGGCTGCTATAAAGGCATTCAATGCATTACACATTCAAAGTTGGTTTCTGCTTTTTAAAAATACTATAAAACCAAGCGTGATAATAATGTCATGTATTTACAACTCCACAAGTCTTTTCTTCTCCTGAATTATTCCTTGCAGATCTATACTTTGTAATACAAATATAGTAATACTTTCAACCCCCACTCACTATATTTTCACATTACAAACTGCAAAAATTATGATCCAAACATTTGCTCTGAATCTCAAGAGAACTTTTACTCATCAGCCACAGGCTGACCTGGGATAATTCTTTAGTTTTTAGATCAACTTAATTTCAGAATCTAAGCTGATTGCTTATAACATCTAAATTTTAGTTTTTAACTGCACTGGCTTCATTAAATGAATCTTCCACATGTAGCAGTGAAGTACTCAGCACTTCACTCACCCATTCATTCCTTCAGCTGCAGTACAGGGCATTAAACCGGGGGCCCTTTGTATTGAGCCACAATCCCAGTGCTTTTTACTTTTTGAGACAGAGTCTCACAAAATAGCTAAACTGTCCAGGTGATTATTCACTATGGGTTAAAAAATGTGAGGAAATAATTTCTTATAGACATATGAAGAGGTGAGAAAATAAAATCAAATTATCCCCCTCTATATTTAAATCTCAATCAATGCTTATTTCACAAACAATAGAAATACCTCAGAATCCCAAGGCGATTCATCATCATCTTCCAAACCCAGTGCAAACATCATATCTATAAAATGTAGCCAGACACATTAATGAGAACATTTACAGCTGTGAATTTTATATATAATCTGTATTCATGGATATTTCAGTAAGATAAAAGTAACAGTGAAAAGAATTTCTGTGAGTTGAAGCATTTTCAGAAAGAAGTTGGTGGAAGGAAAATAGTAAAAGAAACAATTTTAAAAGAAATGGATATCACCTTTTGGATCTACACGCTTTTTAAAATAATAGTATATAAACAAGAAAAATTTTCACAGCTATTCACTAACTTACCAGTTTTATAATTGTTCTGCCCACCATCAACATTAGTCATGTTGTCATCTGTTTGTTCTTGTGAGGCATTTTCAACAACAAAAGTATCATTTTCTGTCATTCTAATTACTGGCCTTGTTGTATTTTCCTATAAAAAAAGATGACAAAGAAGTAAACATGAAAAAACATACTTTTGCCCATCCACCCACCCAGTAAAATGGAAAAAGCACAGGCAAATCTATCAGATCATAGGGATTACTCTGGAATAAGCTGAAAACTGAAAACATTCTGTAAGCAGATGCAGAGATACACGAAAACAACTAAAAACAGAAAAGTATATTTCATTGGCTCTAAAAGATGAGTCCAAAGTTAGGGGCCAAAACCAAGAAAAGGCAGTTCTACCTAGGAAGCTCAGGAAAAAAATCATAAATCTAGTGTCCTATTTTGAAAGGGAGAGAAAGTGCACACAGGAAGGGTGTCACGGGCTGTAATGGCTGATATACTGTGTCAACCTGAAAAGTTTAGAAGTTGAACTGGGCAACTCAGCAGGAGGCCAGGCTCTTCCCTTTGTAAGCATCATCAACCTGTGCAAGAGGCGGGCATGGAGATGATGAGTGCTACCTCTGCCCTGGGGGAAAGTATGCTGCTTCCAGCATAAGGGAGGGAAGGCTTGTTCCCCCGCTTCGCTCTTGTTGCTTTTGCTGTCCTCTGCCACCCTGCCTTGGAGCCAACTGGTTACAAACTGAAACAAACTGTGAGCTAAATAAATAAATCTTTCCTTCTTTAATTTTGGGTGCTGGGTATTTCACCTCAGCAAGGAAAAAAAAAGTAACCAAGACAAGGGCATTCCACATAGGGCAGCATAAATAAATGAGGCATGAAAAACAGAGCAAAAGAAAGCTGCCCAAGTAATGTGACAAAACTAGAATACAGCCCCTGGAATGGCATGGGCAGATAAAACAGGAGCATCAGCAGCCAACCACACAAGACTCATCTCAGGCTAGAATGGGAACTTTCCCTTCGTGTATTGGGGATCTACAGATTCTTGCCAGCAGCATAATATAGATGACAGAGCATAATGTAGGAAGAAGGAACAAAAAAGACAATTATTTCTAAACGATGGGA
Organism: Hydrochoerus hydrochaeris; assembly: GCA_004027455.1. Classification (NCBI taxonomy): domain Eukaryota; kingdom Metazoa; phylum Chordata; class Mammalia; order Rodentia; family Hydrochaeridae; genus Hydrochoerus; species Hydrochoerus hydrochaeris. The sequence goes on along the minus strand of PVLA01001746.1, from coordinate 152,602 downwards.
GAGAAAATGAATCCACATATAAAAAATGGTGAGCAGAATATACACAAGGTGAAAGGCTATATGGGTGACGAGAAGGATGGCGGGCCAGGATTTCCCAGCTCCAGAGATTTGGAGACATTTACTATCACGGAAAGGTCAAAGTCAACATCTTCGGGGTGGATCATCAAATTTGAGGGGCCAAGGACTAAGCAAACATGCTAGAAGTAGGAGTGGGGGGTAGATGACCTTGCTCAGGAAAGCATATGGACTAAAGAAGAGATAAATATTTGTAAAATACAGCAAACTGATGTAGTAATACTAACTTATGCAGAACTCTGAAACTCATCAAATGAAAACAAGTGGGGGGAAATCCAGGGCATTCAGTTTTTGAATTATATATACATCAATATCTGTTTCAAGGATATAAACATATGTTATTAATATATGCAAATATTTATTTCTGGGATATTATACTAATATGAATTTTAACATTTAACAATGAGATTTAATTCTAAAACACCGATTTAGGATTTTGCTGAAAGATTCCTACTTAAAAGGAAATCTTGTTAAGTTTTAAATGTAAGCCAGGCCTGGTGATGTGCACCTGTGGTTCCAGTTACTTGGGACACTGGTGGGATAATCATTTAAGCCTGGGAGTTTGAAGCCCACCTGGGGGACATAACAATATCCCATCTTGGAAAGGAGAAAAGTTTTAAACTGTAGAAGAGAAATGATGATGTGTTTACAGAATTAGGTATTTTTAAATACCAGTACAATATAAGAAAGAAATGTACCAATAGTTCTAACTTTCTATTTATACCATATGGGATGGTAGTTAAAAGTTGAAGAAAGGATGCAGAATGTGGTGGTGCATGCCTTTAATCCCAGCACTGACTGAAACAGAAGGATTAATGTGAGTTTGAGGCCAGTCAGGGCCACATAGTGTGTCTAAGGCCAGTGTGAATGACATAGCAAGACACTTTCTAAAAAAAAAAAAAAAAACAAACGAAAAAAAAAATAGCTGGCTATGGTGGTACATGCATATAATCCTAGCATGTGGGAAGCTGAGGTAGGAGGACTGCAGTGAGTTTGAGGCCAACCTGAACTATTTAGTGAGTTCAAGGCCAGGCTGAACTACACAGTAACACCCCAGCTGAAAAAGCCTAAATACATAAATATAGTATTAAAAAATCAAACCATCATATCACAGTTGAAGATTTATTTATTTTGTCTTTTTGAGACAGGGTCTTGCTATGCAGCTTAGGCTGGCTTTGAACTCACTTTGTAGCACAGGCTGTTCTCATACTTGTAACAATCCTCTTGCCTCAGCCTCCTGCGTGTTGGGATTACAGGGTTAAAACTGATGATTTATAAGTCTTCAAATACTGTCCTAATACTCATCAATGAGGACCCAATATTCATAGAAGGTACTAAACTTATCAACAGGATTCCAGGTGAGAGAATTTAAGTGGAAGGCTTTATAACTATGAACACTGAGGCTGGGGTGTAGCAAAAGAATATAGTGTTTGCCTAGAAAATGCTGGGCTTGATCCTAAGCACCAAAGCAGGAAAAACAAACCCTAATACTGAAATTAATAATACTTCCTTAGAATAATATGAAATATCCCCATTGCTGGAAATATTTTAAAAATTTAAAAAATCACCTTCTAGAGATAATTTTATATACTCTTAGTAATCTTTCCTTCTTTATGGTTTCTATGAAAACAGATTTTAGGGGGAAAAAAAAAATCACAAATTGTGATTTAATTTATTTGATGTATACATATGCCAGCTAATTACATGAAGACATTATTAGGAAAAGATAAGTCAGAATCATTCCAGAAAGAAATTTCTTCTACACTTTTTTTTTTCTTTTTTTTTTTCGGTACTGAGGATCAAACTCACCACTGTGCGCTTGCAAGGCAGGCGATTACGCCACTGAGTAAATCCCCAGCCCCTCTTCTATACTTTTTAAAAACAGCACAGTTTAAAATTTTTTTTCTCATGTAATAAATACAGATGAAAAATTGTATTTAGGTGGGGAGTAGCTCAGTGGCAGAGTGCTTTCCCACCAAGCATGAAGTCCCGGGCTCCCAGAGCTGGGGAGTGGGAGGGGACTATCTCAGTTATATAACTGGAAATTTTAATTCATGAAACGATTTACAATGCTTAGTTATTTTCTATTTTTTGAAGACCTACAGCTTTGCTAAGATTATACACCAACAGTAAGTAATATTAGTTAAATAAGGATACACCAAGTACTACGTTAAACTAGAAACTGTAAGAATGAAAGTGTCAAATATTAATAACTCATAATAAACCCAGTAAGGTCTAAAACAGATTTCATTGTGCAGTATCTATGAATATAGGATTTGCTAGATTAAATAGAAGGTATTTACTGAGTTTAGCAAAAATACAGAATACATTTTCAGTTCTTCATTAAAATCAATTACAGGTCATTTAAAAGCATATAATTTCTAACATATAAGAGAGTTTTTGTTTTTTTATTTTTTTTTTTGAGTTTATCTTCTTATTTCACTCTTATTTTTTACATTTCGACTCTTACAAGATCTTATTATTAACTTACTTGCTTTATAAATGAGTCTTCTCATTCAACTTCATAGTTCATCTAGCTCTTTTTTGACTGTTTTCTGGTTCTTTCTTTCCATAACAACATACCTAAGAACTTTTTTACTCCAACTTTTATAAATTTACTTTTGTACATAAATCTCTCCTATTATACTTATTTTATATTATGATCTTATGGTCTTATGTTTCCTTCTAGGATCTTTGTCATCATACGTGACTAAAATCATGGGGAAAGTATTTTTTAAAAATCTTACTTCTGGTTCAGATGATGGTGATGAAAAGTAAGACTGAGAAAAGTGCTGGACACTGACTGATGTTTTCGGAAGGGTTTCAACCACGCGTCTGTTTTTACTATCAGAAATACTGTTGTCAATCAAAGTTCTATTTAATGGTTCACCAATGTCATATTTTGCTTCTGAGAAAATAAAAAACAAAGTAAATTATACACAAAAATACCTACAACTTCAAATCAATGAATAGCACAGGAATAGGCAGTTTTTATCAAACAACTTACGATTTTTCTTGGATTGTTGAGCAGCAGCCCATAACTCAGTTAGGTTTACTTTTGGGACACTCTAGGAAAAAACAAAAAACAAAACAGCCTTAAGAATTACAAGTATTCAATTTGATCAAATAATATTTACCATTACTACATGATATAACATTAAGTGCATTTCCCCTTGTAGCTTTTGCTGTCTTCTGCCACCATGAACTGTTGCCCTGTTGCCATGTGCCACCTGGCCTTGGATCCAGCTGATAATGGAATGAAATCTTTACAAACCATGAGCTAAACAAACTTTTCCTCCTTTAAAAAAAAAGAGGACAGGTTTCAGAATCATTCAGATATAGATGAGAGATGACAGACATATCCCAAAATGTTACTCTGTATACCTCTAATTAATTGTATAAATACTAGGGCATTTACTATTTTCTTAACTAAAATAACCAAAACCAAATATTTATCCCTCTGTCATTTACAGTACTGTGACAAAAAACTAACATTTCATAAAATAAAAACTCATTTCTTATGAGTTTTTAGTAGTAACTTATTTGGATGGGTTAGAATTACAAATAGTGTAAGTTACTTGCATTCTGTACAGCTAACGACAAATGATTACATCAATTCAGCTCCTTCCAAGCAAGACAGGAAAAAAGACAAAAATAAATCCTGTGAAGCAATGATTGAAGAATCAAAGCCACACAATCACCAAACAGAAAGATGTAACTAAGTATGCTGTGAACATGAAGATGGACTGAAAACATGGACACTACAGAAGTGCTTTTCTGGGCCAGGGGACATAACTCAGCAGTACAGTGCCTGCCTGGTGAGCATGAGGTCCCATGTTCAATTCCAGTTACCCCCTCCAAAAAAAAAAGTGTTTTCTGCAAAGAGAAACTTGGGGTTAGAGGTAAATCATTTTAAAGAGGTAAGGAAGAGAAAGACACACACACTCACTCACACACACACACACACACACACACACACACACACACAAGGGGGAGGACGCAGAGACAGAAGAGAGAAGTGAGATGACTACAGTGAATATGAACTTAACACAAAGACAAGGAAAATATTAAGAATAACGGATGTAAACAACTTTTGTTCAGTCTTTTAAAAAGATTACTGATTTGTGTTGCACTATAGTTATTTTTTATAAATACTAAAATAATTAATTTCATTATTATAACATAGTTCAATTAAACATGCTATTAACCACTACCTGAGAACTGCAGCATTAATACTAGAGAAAGAAGAAAAAACAAAATATTCTATCATTTTTCCATTTAAAGAAAAAAACTGCTAATCAGAGTTCTAAAGAGGAACTGCATTTTTTTTTTTTTTTTTGGTACCAGGTGTCGAACTCATGACCTCACGCTTGCCAGGCAGGCGCTTAAGCCACTGAGCTAAATCCCCGGTGAGGAATTACATCTTGAAAAAATGTATTTAAAGGAACATGGAGTAGGCTAAAAAAAGTTTGAGGAATTTTAATATAAAATTGTAACCTAAGTTCAGACTTAAACGATAGCAACTTTCTTTCCAATTTATATTCCTCTAATTCATTTTCTCATTTGTGACATATTTCTTCAAGATAACTCTCCTAAAATTATATATCCTAAGCATTAAAAGAGAATATAATTTAGGCTATATTTTTAGAGATTCAACAGATATAACTATTACATAAATTATGCATACACTACTTGTAAAGTTCTAGTATGTAGAAATCCATTTATTGACATTCAAAGGAAACTAAAATGTTTCTTAACACAAAACACCTTATTTCATGTTTTCAGGATACACACAAATATATTTCCTAATCTCTGGTCACTCATAGTAATGCAGGAGTTTTAAAATGAGTATTCTGATGTATAAAAATTTCTGAAATTTGAACTGTTAGAATGAGATACGGGCACTCTGATTGGATACTTTCAAAAACTATAATGCATACAACTTCTTAAAGTTTTACCATCTGGTTATTTAAAGCATCTAGTTCTAGAACTGATTACTATTTTGGTCAAAACATGTATTTTTCACTCAGATGGAAAATTTTAAAAACAGTACCCTCTAACAGGGGAATGACATAGAAAACAGTGCAGTCAGGTGTGGTGGCACTTCAATGTCAGCACTCTGGAGGTGGGACTAATGGACCCGAAATTCCAGCCTTGACTAAAAATAGGCTGGAATGTAGCTCAGCAAGCATAAGGGCCTGCGCCTGGCAAGGGCAAGGTCCTGAGTTCCATTCCTGGTACCAAAAATAAATAATTAATTAATTAAATTTTTTTTTAAAAAAGGGCCAAGGATGTAGCTTACTGCAACGGCCCTTCATCAACTCCCAGAAACAAATGCAACAAAATAATAATAAAAATATTGTAATTCTTTAGTAATATAAATTTTATGAAACAGATTCTAAATTTCTAAGTTTCTACAATTTCCAGTATTATTTTAGTCTCAAAACAGAACCAAGAATATAAAGAGAAAAGCTCGCATAAAAACTGTATGATAGTAAAATAAAAAGTACTTAAAGGAAAAAAAATATTTTATGCACTGTAAATGTTTGAAATTAAGGCACCAAAATTCCATAATTACTATAAGGACTAATAGGATCCACTGAAGATTTATTTAGGCACAAGTATCAAGTCATGGTAGTATAATTTAAAAGTCACAGTATGGTATATTTATCCAAATATCCTTGCCCAAATTTCGCATTTCCTCTATTGTGGGAAAGCTCTCACTAATATAATTTTTATGGTCGACACACTGTGTCAACTTGAGAAGTTTAGAAGTTTAATTAATAGACTCAGCAGGGAGCCTGATCCTTACTTTGTAAATATCCTCATCCTGTGCAGGAGGAGGGCACAGAGATTTTGTGTGTGCTACACCAGCCCTGGAGTGGGGTGCGGGGGGGGGGGGGGGGGGCGGCGGCACCGCCTGTGTACAATAAAAAGAAGAGGCTTTCCTCTTTTTGCTCTGGCTGCTGCCTTGAAGTGTTGCCCAATGCCATGCCACCCTGCCTTGGAGCCAACTGATTATGGACTGAAACCTCCAAAACCTGTAAGCTAAATAAACCTTTTTTCCCTTAATTTTGGGTATCAGGTATTTTGTTTCAGCAAGGAGAGAAAAGTAACCAAGATAACAATTTTCCTGTCACTATGTATTTTCTAGCCCATTATTTTTTTCAGTTCTCAGATTCTGAAAGTATTTACCAGTTACTTATCAAAGCATAAAGAAAAAAAATTTTTTTTCAACTAGTCACAGTTCCATAAAATGGTTTTCTCTGACCAACTTTCCATATAAAACCATGGCAGTTACACTACTGCCAAATTTTGTCCAATATACAAAGCAAAACTTAGAGGATAATTAACCTCACAAAACAGCACTTACCTTGTTATCAAAAACATAGTCATCATCATCTGATGAAGGCCAGGAATCATCAGGATCATGTTTGCTGGAAAACCAACAAAATTGGGTGATTCCTGTCCTTAAAAACTAGTGAAAGATTGGCTATGTGTATACTGAATGATCCCCCACTCCCACTCCAGGGCGGGTGTAGCAAAAATCTCTGTGCCCTCCTCCTGTACAGGATGAAGATATTTACAAAGTAAGGATCAGGCTCCCTGCTGAGTCTCTCAGTTAAATTAAAATTTGACTTCCATTTAAAATATCTTTTAGTTACTTTTTTCAGTCTTCCCTTCTTCCAATGTATGAAACAGTCAGTGAAGACTCACTTTCTCTCTCACATCAGAGTAACAACAGACCTGCAGAGCTTGATAATGATCTGTCTTTACAAGCTGCCTGCCCTGAAGGCAGAAGGAAAATCCAATCAATGGCTGACCCAACTTTTGTTACCTGGACAGCAACAAATCTGATAACCTCAAGGTAAAAAGAAACTTTGTTCCCTTGCCATATTCTCTGTTTCAACAACTAAGCTAGATGGATGTGATGGTTCAGATCTAAAATTCCCCTATCATTTCCTTTGTGTAGAAGGTGTCTGGGTCATGGGGATGCTAAACTCATCAGTGCACTCATCCATCTGCAAGTTCAGAAGCTGAAAGGGCTCTTAGGAGGTGGAATCTGGTTGGAGATAGGCCACTGGGCCACAACCTGGAAGAGTGTATTCTCACTCCCAGCTGTTCAGCCTCTCACTGCTTCCCAGCTCTGCGGTAAGCAGCTTTCCTCCACCATGCCTCACTGCCATGCTCTTTCTGCCTTGGAGCCAGCTCAGTCGAAATAAACCTTTCCACCTTTCATCTGTGAGTGTTGCTTATTTTGTCCCATAGATGGGAAAGTTACTGAAAGTGACGAAGACACTGAGTAACTCAGAAATGGCAGTCTTTTAACTCTATTATTTCCCATTAACCTAAAACAGTACAAAGAGATCTCTGAAACTTTAAAAAGGTTTGAAGGCTAAATGTACAAAAATCAAAGAAAAAAACCATATATCTTGATCGACCCATCACTCTCTTCCCAAGGAGTTTAAACTATTAAAATTATAAAATTCAATTATCTTTCCTGTATGGCTCTGCCTTTTTCAGGTATACATCAAGGAGCAAAACCTTCACCGACACTCTGACAGTTAAACAGAAGCATGCTACCAACTGTCAGCTGCATACAAGCACCTTCAGTCCTGCCCTACACACACAGGAAGGACATCAGCAAGTTGGGAAAAGGGATGGAGGGGAGGGACAACTGTCCTGGGTCACAGACCCATGAAGTGCAGCTACTTTCAGTCCCCTGCTAGAGTTAGGGGCTCTAATCCATCCTCTAAACTGAGAAGGATGGAGGTGATGGGACATTCCTACGTGCTACAGAGACTTCCTGGTGGCTAAAATTACCCTAACATCTTTCAGTAGAAATCTTTCCATTTGTCAGTTCCTCCAATTAAACAAAAGAACAACAATCTGTTCAGGACCCCTCTGAACCCCCAGTTTTAATATACCTTCCTAGATAACTCCTAGTATCACGTGTCTTTAATTCCTGTATTTATCAAACTTGTGATCTCAATATATTGATTTCTGAAACCCCACTCTTGCCCAATCTAATGTTGTTCTTCGAATCTGCCCTTGTCTTGTGAATTCCATTCTTACTCTCTATCACTGGGCACTCTAGACTCATTCCTCTCTATTCTATTATTGAACCACTCACAGAACAAGAAATAAGGAATAGTACTAGATTCAGGAATTATGGAACCTGAGTTCAAATCTTATTTTTGCATGTACTATATTAAGATAAATCACTTTAATATCATTGGGTTTCAGATACTCTATGAGAACAACCATTTGGTTAGGATGTTAAACACAGGTTAAAGCACAAGAGGGTATTTTGATTGATTTCTTAGATTCCTTAAAATCTGAAATTCTACATGTTTTTGGTTCTGTCTAAAGAATAAGAAATACTAAAGGAACAGAATGAAAAAAATACCTAGAAAAGCAGAAGAAAAAGTTTTTTAAAAAATCAAGAAAATATTTTACTTATGGAGGAAAAAAAGAAAAACAGGAACGAAATTCATAGAACTAGGCAGGAATAGACTCCTGAAGCAAAAACCAAACTGGGAAATCCATAAGTAGAGAAATGCATTAAAAATATTATCCCCATAGATGCTTAACATGATTTACATGAAGACAGTCTTCACTTCCAGATCTGACCTAAAACCTCTGATGGTAAAAACAAGATACTGGTTATCAGTGCAATCATTATTAGGACAAACTGTTGGGCTCTTACCAGGCTTCTCAGGAAAACTAAACAGACTTTATGCACACTTGTGACTTTCTGAACTGATCTGATGTGACCTGTATTTTTTTTTTTTGTTTTGTTTTTTGTACTGGGAATCCAACTCATGACCTTGTGCTTGCCAGGCAGGCATTTATGCTAATAAGCTAAATCCCCAGCCCCTGAGACCTGTATTTTGATACCAGCATTGTAAAGGTCCTGTTGCAGTGAGCAACGAAATGCATCTGGAAACCAGGCAGGCTAACAATAAAAACATGGGGCAGCTACATAATTATGGGATCATGGACCAATTAAGGAACTTCCCTTAATAACAACTGCCTAATTAGTAAAAAATAGATTGTAATAGCACAGATACACTGTCTAGCCTGGAGCAGAACACAAAAAAAGTTAGTTTATTTTCTATGTATTCATTAATTAGTTAACATATGATGTTTAAAAATTTATAAATTCCTACCTGGTTAAAGAGTCATCTTTAGAATTCTCACACACTATTAAAAGAAAAAGGTAAAATATATTTTGAATCAACAAAAAATATAGAATCTTAAAAGTATAATACTGATGCTTTGTTAGAAAGTATTCTTTTGGACTGCAACTATAGACTATTCTAGAATGAAGATTAACTATACTACTGACAAGCATTAAGAACTCTTATTTTCCATTTTTTATTTATCAAATACAAGGAAGAATGGAATTTTATCAAAATATCATAGCTAAACTCAAGCAAACTGCTGTGTACAATGGCATTCTGACAGAATGGCATCATCCTGACAGAAACGATTATCATTAGCAGTATTAGTGGCATAAGCCGACAGTAACAAACAAGTAGCATGACTAATGGCACTAGAAACAATCATAAAAGAGTAAACTTATTTTTTGACACAGACAGCTACTGCAGGTTTTCAGCTGAAACCACTGAGTTTTAGGATAAAGTATTCTATCAGGAGGAAGCTGTGATGGGCACTCTTATTTGCAACATGGCAAAATACAGGAAACAGATCCTAAACGAGGATTGCTGCAATGACTGCCAGTTCCTGGTGGAGAAGAGCTCAGAAGAAATCAATGTACTTACTTCTGTTAATCCTCTTCTAGGGAAGATGCTAATGAGGCCTGTTAGTTTTCCCTCTTTTCTCTGCTTTATGTGTGATGCAAGCTAGGCTCAAGTTTATATGCTATCTTACTTCTCATGGAAAGAACCACTGCAAAGATCAATCTCTTAATAGCTTTTCCAGTCTGAAAAGTGAAAAAGCCAGCACTACGGAGGTTGCATCCAGCTGCCAAGAAGCACTATCTTATATGAAAAAAATACATAAAAATAAAACCATTAACTCACTGAAGCTCTCAGAATTTACTTCACATAAACTGTGAACAAAACAAAACAAAACACCAAGAGCCTTGGATTTCCATAACAGAGAATTGACTTTCTATGAGGCTGGGGCTGCACAAGACCATGAATCCCTAGCACTGAGGGAGCAGGGCCAATAATAATGACAGTATTTGTCATGTTATAATAATATGACTTATACTAAGCTCACAAAGGAAGAGAAGCATTTTGATTGATCTATAGTTTTCTTCACTCCCTCATCTTACTTCCCAGTGCTAGGTAGGTCTGAAAAACTCTGATGCATTTGGAGAAGTACAGCATTTGACAGTACTTTCCTTCCATTTTTTTTTTTTTTGGAACTGGAGATTGAACTCACGACCTAATGCTTATAAGGCAGGCGCTTAAGCTGCTGAGCTAAATCCCCAGCCCTTTCCTTCCACTTTCAAAAAGTCTTTCTGGACCCCACAGAGCAGGATGGTCCAGTTAGTGCTGTGAAGTTCAGCATGAAGTCATTTCTGATCCCTCCTCATTATGGACAATCTCCGTAGAAAGCATGTTTTCTCAGCATACAGAGCATATGCCATCATCTCATATTCATAAACAAAAAAAGGCTGGGGGTGTAGCTCAGTGGCAAACCATTTGCCTGGACTGGTCAAAGCCTTGGGTTTAATCCCAAGCAACATCCCCACAAAAAAAAAAAAAAAAAAAAAGCAATTCAAATAACAACTTAAACGATTATACTATTATCTTGAATATTTATTATTTTAAGTATTCAAAAAATACATACTATATTATTCCAACTACGTAGTTGTTCTGGTAAAATCAAAACTCTCCAGACAGTGAAAAGATCATTAGTTGCGGTGTTGAGCGGGGTTAGGGTGGTGGGATCTGGTGGACCAGCGAGGCAATGCACAGATGGAACACAGAAGCTATCTGAGGCTATGAAACTATTCTATATATGACACTACAATTGTAAAAACACGTCAGTATATATTTGCATAGACCCAGAAGAAGAAGAACACTAACAGTGAACTGCAGACTTTGGATAATGATGGACCTGTCTAAGTCATCATCTATAGCAAGTGCACTACTCTAGAGCAGGGACCTGGCAACAGAGGGAGGCAATGTATGTGCAGGAGGCACAGGAGAAATGGGAACTCTCTGTATCTTCTGTTCAATTTTGCTATGAGCTTAAACCTGCTCTAAAAAACAAAGTTATCAGTGGATAGGGCGAAGCTGAGTGGTAGAGTACTTACCTGACACGCATGAGGTCCCAGGTTCAGTTCTGAGCACTGAAAAAAAAAAAAAAGCTATTAATTTAAAAACAAAACAAAGAACTCCAATGTGAAATGTAGACTTTGGATGATAACGATGGACCTACCTAAATCATCATCTATAACAAGTGCCCTACTCTAGAGCAGGGACCTGATAATGGAGGGAGGCAATGTATGTTGGGAGGCAAAGGAGAAATGGGAACTCTCTGTATCTTCCTTTCAATTTTGCTGCGAGTTTAAACCTGCTCTATAAAACAAAGCTATCAGTAGATAGGGTAGGGCTCAGTGGTAGAGTACTTGCCTGGCATGGATGAGGTCCCTGGTTCAGTTCCGAGCACTACAAAAGAAAAAAAAAAAAGCTACTAATTAAAATCTGCTATCATCATGTTTCAGCAATTCATAGTCTATAATTGAAGATAATTAAAAGATGAAAGTAACAGAGTATGGGTACTATCTCCTGAACCAAAGAATATAAAAATATGTAGAACAAGGGCTGGGGATTTAGCTCAGTGGCATAAGCACCTGCCTTGCAAGCGTGCAGTCGTGAGTTTGATCCCCAGGTTGGGGGAAGTAAAAAAAAAAAAAAAAAAAAGAACCAACCCTTCAAAAACATATAGAACAATTTAAATTACATACTTAGGCAGGAAAATAACTGATAAAAGTGACAACGTTTTTAGTGAAATAAATCGCTTTTTAGTGATACAATCATGTAATGCTATTCATTTATTAAGCGTAACCCATTTTACTTAAAAAAATGAAAACTTTACTATTGTGTTAGTACAGAGAAAATAGACATACAATTGTATAGGATTTAAGGAGTCAAAATTAAATAAATGGTATGTTTTAGATTTAAAATTTCCTATAATTCATTTCTTAAATTCTGAATTCTAGACCATTAAAAAAAGAAATTAAAAAACATAAATGCAATTTGCATAGTGATTTTTTAAACTGCTTTTCTGGGTTCAAAATTCTCTTACTTTTTTCTTTCTTTCTTTCTTTCTTTCTTTCTTTCTTTCTTTCTTTCTTTCTTTTTTTTTGAGACAGCGTCTCACCATGTAGCTTAGTTCGGGTCGGCCTTGAGCTCGAGCTGACCCTCCTGCCTCACTCAGCCTCCTGAGAGCTGGAATTATAGGCCTGTGCCACCACACACTTACTTTTTTTTGTCAGTATAGGACTACTAATTGTAATTTACTATGAGAAGTCTTACCTGGATGGCTATTTTGAGAATTTTTAAGTCTTTTTTCTTCATATTCAAAAATTTGCCTATATTAAAAAAAATTACTGATTTAATATTGATATAAAAATATATTAAATTACTAAGAATATTTCAGCCAATAACAGAGCTAATATTAGAACTTTATTCCACACACTTTAAGTCTGTAAGTTCTATAAGCCTTTATTAAGCCTATAATTAAAGAAAAAAGAGTAAATACGGTGAAACGGTCATGAATCAAGAAAGCCAAGACAGCTGAGTATTAGCTGGATTAGATCAATTTAAAGGAAAGTGTCTTGAACTCAGGAGTCCCAGCTCTAAAACCAACAGCTGTTTTTTCCTGGACAAGGCATTCCTCTTAGGTTCAACAAGGATTTTACTGCTTTAGTTTACCAGGTTGCTATGAAGATTTGAGATAACATAGAAACCTGTTTTCAGAAATAGTGAAGCAATGGAGTATTTTTTCTTTAATGCTACACTATTCTGGAATCCCAAATAAAATCCAATGTGCATTTTTTCACAGATTCTAATATTCAAATGTTACAGTTACCAGAAAATATTAGGTCCTAATTTTGGTTATTAGTTGTTCCATGCTCTGTGGCTTATAATTCATGACAAATCAACTTTTTAATAATTTGTAACTAAGTTTATTTATTAGTATCTCCTTAAACTAGATAATATAATTGGTCCCCTACTACTGAAACTATCACACAAAGGACAGAAAACTAACTGATGTCAAGACCGGGCATAAAACGTCTGGGCTCCACATTGTGTCAGGAGGACATAGAGTGACAGTCCCCAGCCCCTGGGTTCCCCACAGCGCAGAGCAACAGAGGTGACAATCAACAGACCAACCTGATCGAGGAACAGACAATACTCAGAGAGTTTCAATCCAGTACTGAAATAATAGTCTACCACAGAGACCACGTGAGACAGCCCTGGGAGACAGGCTGGAGAGGGAGACAGCTAAATAGGGATCTCCAGGGATCCACTGGGAGGTCCAGGTTTTGATCAGGAAGATCATGGGGCCTGTATTCTCTTGTGGGAGGCCAGGTTAGTGGAAGTAAAAGTCAAAAGGGCAGTTCTAAAGAAGAAGGCATTTAATGTAGTGGTATGTTTGCGCTATGACACCTACACCCAGCAGAAATTAAGACGCCTGAAATAATACAGGTCAATATAAAGGCAGTCTAATTCACTTAAATGATAGTCCTCTTTGTTTTAGTTAAGGGTTGTTCATGAATGGTGTCTAGGATTTGTCAGTATCCAATTGAAATCTGATGTCATAGTTGTTGCTGAATTTATTACCATAGCCAAGGTAACATAGTAGTGGCTGGGAATAAGTTTTCTCTCTATGCCAGTATCTGCACTGCCTGGGGGTCATAAGGATACTGTGGTTTACTGCCCCAAAACAGGACACTAGGCCAAAGAATTTGTAAACCCAATCACAAAAACAAAAGAAACAGAAATATAAAAAGATAAGGCAATAAAATGCTTCAAAACCTCCCTTAACTCCTCTAAACCAGTTTGGAGGGGCCTCAGAAGGAAATCATGAAACCACACAGCAGACAGGTCTGAAAGGGTACCAACTGAGGTAAAACAGTTCAACAAGGCAACTGGCAAAGTTAAGGAAGATATAACTAAACAGACAATGACCCTAATGAAACAAATGATCAGCAAGTGTAGAGAAGACACTAATAAACAGCTTTCAGAACAAAAGAAAGGGCTACAAAATATGAATGTCTAGCATAGAAAAGAACAGGAATCCATAAGAAAGTTTAAACAGAAATCCAGGCAATGAAAACATCACTCAAAATATGTGGAGCAGAAGCAACCAATGTGAACAGTGTCAGACCAAGAGGAAAGGACTGATCATTTAATGAGAGATACCACAGAAACAAAAAAGGAACATGAAAAATGGATCTGAAAGTCCCTAGATACCAGTCAATGAGGATTAATCTAAGGGAACTGGAATTAGTAGAAAATCAGAAGACAGCATAATGGGAATAAAAAACCTGTTTATGCAAGTAATAGCAGAAATCATATAGATAGATAAGACACAGAGAACCCTGAATAGGCATGTTCAGAAAAAAAGTATTCCATGACACATAGTTTAAAAAACCAGAAGTGTAACACAAGAATAAAATCTTAAAAGTTGCTAGCTAAAAGCAATGAATCACCTATGAAGGAAAACCCATCAGGATTTCTCAATATAAACCTTAAAGGCAAGAAGAGCATGGAATGAAGTGCTTCAAGCTCTTAAAAGAAAACAACTGCCAACTTTGACTGTTATATCCTGCAAAATTATCACTCAAAATTTATGAATAAGATACTTCCACAATAAAGAAAACCTAAGGCAATTTATGACCACCATATCAATATTCCAAAAAATTTTCAAGGATATTTTAAGAGATAATGAAGCTAAAAATGTCAAAGATCCAATGAAACAAATACATCAGGTAGGGTAACAAATAGAAGGGAAAGAAAGCAAAATAGTAACAGGAAATTAATAGGAAGACAGTAATAAATTAATACCTATCAATCATGACAAGCAAGGTAATTGGATGCTCAATAAAAGGCACTGATTAGCAGAATGGATCAAGAAACAAAACCCAACAGTAGGCTGTATACAAGAAATACATTTAGTGGGGCATAGTGGTGCACACCTCTAATCCCAGATGGAAATAGGAGGATCACGGTGAGCTGGAGGCCTGTCTGGACTACGTAAGCACCCTCAAGGCCAGCATGTAATACATAAAGACCCTGCCTCAACTAACAAACCCCCCAACACAGAATACATTAATACAAGAAATTCATAGACTAAATATCAAAGGATGAGTAACAATATTATATGCAATGGGAACTCAAAACAAGTATGAGGGGCTATCCTATTTTCAAGCCAAAGCTAGACAAAGGAAGCACAAGAAAAAAAAAAAAAGAAACAAACAAGAAAAAGAAAAAAAGAAAAGACATGTTAATGGATCTACTCAGTAAGAAGAGACAACAATTATAAACATAGCAAACCACAGTGACTCTATTTCATAAAACAAACACTAATGGAAATAAAAGGTTAAACATCAATATAATTATAGTAAGAGATCTAATACTCCATTATCATAAATTGATCAACTAAACAAAATAAAATTAACAAAGAAATGTCAAAGTCTGAACTGAATAGTGAATAAATGGACTTAATACATACACAGGAAGTCCCAACTTAAGAGTTTCATTGTGGGAAAACATTCTTAAGTCAGATTTCTTTGTAAGTCCAACAAAATGACTTCACTGGCACAGCAGACTTCACGTTTCATGATTTTATCCTTGCTCTTTAGAACTGTGCCAATGGTTGAATGATTCATGTTATAAAAATGAGTGATATCTACCATCTTTTTGCCTCAGTCCAATCTCTCAATTATTTTCACTGTTTCCATGTTTATTGCTTTGTACTTCCTAGCAGTCACCTACACATCACTACTGCTTTTCTTTTTGCTTCCAGATATCCTGAGTTTTGACCGGTCACTGTACTACTGTACACCATTGCACTGTAGAGTACACATGTAGCCACACAACTGTGACAATGCCTGGCAGACACATGAGCTACTTCTGTGATTTGTTTGCATCTACAAAATGTCTGTTATGTGAGGTCCATTTGTATCTCTAAAAGTTCTCAACTTGAATGTTTGTAAGTTGGGGACTTATTGCATACAGTGTTCCACAGAACAGCAGAATACACATTCTATTTAGTCCCACACGGACGAGATAGAACACACACTAGCTAATAAAGCACACCTAAGTAAATGCAAAAAAGAAACTTTACCATGTATATTATCAGACCACAGTGTAATGAAACTAGAAATCAATAGCTAAAGAAACCACAGAAATTATTCAAACATATGGAAATTAAACAACACACTTTTGAATAATCAGTGGGCCAGGAGATTAAGAAGACAGTTCCTAGAATTATAAGATAACACAAGTACAGCAAACCAAAACTTTCTGAGACACAATGAAAGCAGTCCTTTGAGAAGTATACATCAGTGAACATTCATTGGAAAAATAGAATAAGCTCAAATAAATAACCTAATGATGTATCTCAAGTTTGTAGAAAAAACAAGAACAATCCAAACTGAGAGCTAGTACTAGGGAGGAAATTATCAAGATCAGTGCAAAAATCAACAAAACGGAAACTAAATACACAATACAAAGAATTACTGAATTGAAGAGCTTGGAAAGAATAAACAAAATAAACCCTTAGCCAATTTTACCAAAAAAGGAAAGAAAAGACACAAAATAATGCAAGTAGACATGAAAAACAGAAAATCACAATAGACATTGCCAAAATCTTCTTTTTTTTTTAATCGGTACCGGGGATCGAACTCATGATTGCGCACTTGCAGGGCAGGCGCTTACGCCGCTGAGCTAAATCCCCAGCTACATTGCCAAAATCCAAATAATTATTAGCAACTACTTCACAAAAACATATGCTAAACAACTGGAGAACACAGAAAAAAAATCGGAGATTCTGAGATAAATATGAATTACCAAAGTTGAACCAGAAAGGTATAAAAATCACTCAGCATCAGGCAAGGAAATTGAAGAATTAAAAAAAAAAAAGCTCGGGACATGACAGATTCACAGTGAAATTCTACAAGAACTTCAGGGAATATCTAATACCAATACTCATTAAACTTTTTAGCAAAATTGAAAAAGAGTGCTTCATATTATCCTGATCCCAAAACCAGACAAGAACACAACCAAAAAAGAGAACTACAGGCCAATTTCTCTAATGAACATAGATGTAAAAATTCTTAAGATACTGGCAAACCAAATGCAACAAATCATCAAAAAGAACACAAGCTCTGACCAAGAAGATTTCATTTCATGGATGCAAGAATGGTTCAATAAACACAAATTAGTAAATGTGTAATTCATCACATAAACAGAAGGACAAAAATCACATGATCATCTCAATAGCTGCAGAAAAAGCCTTTGACAAAACCCAACATTAATTCATGATAAAAACCCTGAAGAAAATAGGTACAGAAGGTCTTATCTCAACATGATAAAAGCCATGTATCACCATTCTACTGCTAACATCATATTAAATAGGGAAAAAAAAATCTCTAAAATTAGGAACAAGACATGAAGGTTCATTGTCACCATTCCTGTTCAGTGCAGTCACTGAAATATTAGCCAGAACAATCAAGTAAGAGAAAGAAATAAAAGAACACATATAGGAAAGGACAGAGCCAAAATATCATTATTTGCATATGACATGATCCTTTACTTACAAGACCCAAAAACCTCCAGCAAAAGACTTCCAGAATTGATAACCAAATTTATCAGTGTAGCAGAATACAAATAAACACATGAAAATCAATGTCATTACTATACACTAATAACACATTGAAAAACAATTAGCAAAATAATACCCCATGATTGCATCAAAAATTTTAAGTAATTAATTAGTTATTGATTACTAAGTAATTAATTACCAATTAAGCAATCAATTAGTTAATTATTAGTAATTTCTTAATTTTAATTAACTAAGAAAGCAAAGACCACTACAATGAAAATTATATCACTATTAAAAGGAAATTGAACACATCAGAAAATAGAAAGATATTCCCTGTTTCTGGATAGGCAGAACCAATGTGCCAAAATTGCCTGACTTTCAAAATTGATAAACAGACAACACAATTGCAAGTAAAATATCAATGCCATTTCTCACAGAGCTGAAGAAACAATTTTAAAATTTATATGAAATTAGAAGAGACCCAGGATAGCAAAAGCAATCCCATATAACAAAAGCAAAGCAGGCGGCATCATAACCGCAGAGCTAGTTACAGTATAAAGTTACAGTGATTAAAACCACATGGTACTGGCACAAAAACAGGCACATGCATCAGTTGGACAGAACAGAACAAACAACAACTCAAGGCATACAGAATTATGCGATCTTTGACAAAGGGGCCAAAAACATACACTGGAGGCAAATTAGAGTCTTTAATAAATGATACCAAGAAACCTGGACACCTACATGCAAAAGATGGAGTCTAGATTTACATCTCATCATGTGCTAAACTAAAATCAGAATGGCCAAATATCTAAATGTTAAAACAGAAATAATCTGTTGGAAGATAAAACAGGTAATACTTGAAGATGCAGGCATAGACAATGTCTTTCTGAACAAAACCCCAACAGCACAAGAAATAATATTGAGAATCAACAAATGGGTCACGGCAAATTAAAAAGCTTCTGTACTGAAGAGGAAACAACCAACAGAGTAAAGAGAAAACCTTTAGAATGGGAAAAAAATTTTACCAGCTACTCCACAGGCAGAGGACTAACCAAAAATACATAAAAAACTCCAAAAAATTAGACCTTCCAAAATAAAACTCAATAGACAATTGAAATGAAAAGATACTATGTAGAAGTACAAATAGCCAATAAATACATGAAAAAATAATCATTATTGTTGGCCATCAGAGAAATGTAAATTAAAACTACACTGAGATACCATTTTACCTTAGAAAGAAAGATATTCATAAAAAAAAATTATAAATGGTAACAAGAATGTGGGGGGAAAAGGAACTTTGATGGTGGGAATGTAAACTAGTACAACCACTATGGAAATCAATGTGTAGATTCCTTAAAAATAGAAATTCCATTCAAGCCAGCTATGCATTCTCAAAAAGTTAAAATCATAACAATGTGATATATGGCATCCATGTTTATAGCAGCACAATTTATAACAGCTACATCTTTCAAACAGTTTGTATGTCCATCAAGAGAGGAATGCAAAAGGAAAAAGAGTGTGTGTATGTGTGTGTGTGTGTGTGTGTGTGTGTGTATATATATATATATATATATATACATATAAAATGGAGGACTACACTGTGATAAAGAAAGATAATCTTGAGGCATTCATAGATAAGTGGTTGCAAGTTGAGAATATAAAGTTAGGTGAAATAAGTCTGACAAACAAGCTCAAATATTGCATGGTTTGTCATGAAAAACACATTATATGTGTGTGTATATACGTATATATAAATATACAAAACAGGAAGTAGGGAGTTCAAAATACTTTCCCAAATTACATATTTCATTCTTTCAAAAATATTTTAATATATATACTAATGTTTCATTTACATTACTAGTTTATCTTAGATCATTGAAAACAAAGTGTGTTACCTATTTCTTTTCTGTAAGAATCTTATAGGTTAACATCTTGTACTCTGAGGAAGTACTTTGAAGATAACAATACATGCTGTAGTAACTGTTGTTATTCCTCTATTATTTTGATATAAAACTTTATTTTCTCATTAAAAAAGCAAACATCAGTCAATACTACTATGTAACAGAGCTTGAATCCTACTATACAGTGTTCTTTGTGTTATCCAATCCAGTAACTGTTTTCTATGTAATGGTTTGTGTTGATATTTTTCATTATATCCCAATAACAATAAGTTAGTATTTTTCCTATTCATTTATTTGACTGCATTGTTTGACTTGATTATTTCTACTCTACAACACTACTAAAATCTTGTTTAAAAAAAAAATCAAAAACAAAAAACTATACCTTCCCGGCTTATCCAATGCATTAATATTTGTTTTTTTCTTTTCAAACAATTCTGCCACTTCCAGTCTGTTTTCCTTGAGCGCAAGCAAAAGTGGTGTGAGGCCATCCTGTGAACAAGGTCAAACGATTTATAATCCACACAACTGCCTATATCTCATCTGAACTGAAAACCTTGTAAAAGACCCTATGATTATAAACTAATATAGGTAACAAACACACAGCAATCTCTTCCTTCTCACTCCCTGTGATTCCACATGTGCTGCCCTCTGCCCTCTGCCCTCTGCCCTCTGCTGGGCACGCTCTCCGCCCAGAGTTGCTACATGAACTCATGTATCAAAACTCGCTCCATTCACTGGTTCCAAGGATCTTTCCATCACAGCACGGATCATGGTACTCTGGAGTTATGCAACATTTTCCACCTAAATCAAAAGCGTCTTGAGGGCAGGGGCTGTATCTTTTATCTCAGTAGCCCCAAACCCTAATGCACAGTAGTATAAGACTTAAGTAATTTTATTGAATTAATGAGCTAAGTTATCATATCTAGGGCAGGGATTCTCAGTCTATAACCTAAAGAATAATTTTCCACAAGTTCTATGTCTCAACAGATTCAATAATCATCTATATTTGAGAAGTTACAAAACAGTGCATTATTTTTTCAGTATTAAAATATCTTTAACTTTGCTTTATTCCTATTTGACAATACTTTTTTCCTGACAAATATCAACACCTGAAGAATTAAGTTTCAGGGATACAGCATCAAGAGCTTTCTAATAACATGAAAATTTCTTCTTGGTTATGGAGGAAACTTGCTGGATTCTATTTATGGTGTCAGGATCCAAACACAATTGTCAACTATTCCTCCCTTAAACGAGTACCCAGGACACAGTCACTCAAGTGTGAGATAAGCACCAAATGAGCTATGTATGACTGCTTGTTACTAAACTGTTTATGGGTTTTTGTCCTATTATTAGATGAAAATATTATCTTAGCTGTTAGAAAGCTCAGTACAAAACTTCAATTCTCATTTTTTATGATAATTGTGGGATCCACATGCATATATACTGTTTTTAATGTTTTTATTCTGGTTCCATTTTAATTGCTAAGGTTCTTTATTTTAAGCAAAATATAAATTAGAGGTAAAATATGGTTTATCAATAAAGATTCTAATACTGCTCAATATGAATTTTACCATAATGAATAAATTCTAATAGTGGTCAATATGGATTTTATCATAATGAATAAATTCTTTTTTTTTTTTTTTTTTCTATTTTCTTTTTTGGTTCCAGGAACCAAACTCAAGGCCTCGTGCTTGCCAGATAGGCGCTGCGCCACTGAGGAACATCCCCAGCCCCATAATCCATAAATTCTAAAACTGCTCAATATAGATTAATTTTACAATGAAAGCCACTAAGTCACTTGTATTTTAAGGGATAAGGCTGAAGAGGAAGATATTAATATTGTTGGTAACATGCATAAATTATCCAGTTGTAATCATAATTAATAAGGCTTGTAGACATTTTGGTAGGAACACAATTATCTGTAATATAAGGGAAAGCTTTTCAAAATAACTTCTAAATTCCATTTCTAAGAATTTACTATAAAATACAAATTACATTTTTTTTTTTTTTTTTTTTGTCTTTTTGAGGCAGGGTCTTGCTATGCAGTTCAGGCTGGCCTTGAGCTCACTTTGCAGCCCAAGCTGGTCTCAAACTCTCAATGATCCTCCTGCCTCAGCCTCCCAAGTGCTGCGATGCAGACATGCGCCACCACACCTGGCTCAGATTACATTCTTATAAATTAACATCAAATAGCTAAAAATCCTGACACTTTATTAAAACATATCATAATTTAAGAGCTGGAAAGTCTTACAGAGGCACAGTAGTGGACAGGAAGAAACATAGAGGTGAGTCAACAGCAAACTGGAGAAAACATGTGAGCTTCATATATAGAGGGCACACCCTAACAGTCACATGCCCTTCCTTCAGAGCATCTTGAACCTCAAATTCTGCTGGAGTTTTCTGAAATTTCAATGTGGATTCAATTTATGGAGTCAAATTAAAGATAGCTAAGAGCAACATTTACTCCACAGTCTTTTGCTTGTATCTTTGATATGTGTGTGCTTCCAAATGGTTGTGTACAAGGCAAGTGTTCTCATGTAAAATTTTTCCTTTAACATCATGTTTTACCAAAAAGTGAGGTTCCGCAATGAAGTGAAAAAGATTCATTATACCTATTTCAATAATTTTTCCAACACGAAAATAAAAACCAAGTGTTTTTTCCAACACTTAAATTTATCCTCCATTTGTATGCAATTCTCCCTGATTGTTAAAATACTTTTGTAGGAGTACTGAAACTAAACTATCAAAAGAATTCCCAGCTGGGTATGGTGGTGTACACCTGCAATCTTATCACCGTGGGGCAGGAAGAATGATCCAAGTTTGAGTTCCATCTAGGCAATTTAATGAGACTTTGTCTCAAAAAATGGAGTGAGGAGTGCTGAGTGTTGGGGATATTGCTCAGTGGGAAGGCTCTAGGTTCAATCCTCAGTATCACAAAAAAATAAAAATTTAAAAAAGCGTTCACATCTATGTTATTAACTTCATGGATTTTTGCCAGGACTCGCTGAACTTAATTAACACATTGCGACAATCTATAACACGCCTTCAACTAAAAACAGACTCATGGTTGGTATTATGTAAAATCCTGCAAATAATCATTGTTGACCTCATGCAATGAATGATAATAAAAAATGTTGAATTCTTATAAGATTCAGCCTCAACAGTAAGTGAATTTCTACAGAGCTTCTCAAAGGCAGTGAATGATTGAAGACTGAAGGGAAAGTGAGGGTATTCTGCATGGCAACAGATAGCACTGATGACACTCCTTTTAACTTCCCATTGACAGAGGTAGAGAAAGACAAATGAAATTTGGTCTAATATTGGTGGAAAGCAGAGATTAGAAGAAAGTGGTATTTAATCAAACTCATCTTGAAATTTCTTAAGTTTTTGAGAATTAGGAATTCAGTCATTAAACATACTCATCTATTAAGTGGTTCTGAGCTATATTAGAATCTTCAAGAAATATTTTTAAATATCCATGTCAGGCCTTAATAGATTCACAGAATCAAAATCTCCAGGGGGAAGCCTCAATTTGTACATTTTCAAAACTTTCCCCAGACCACTGAGATGTACAAGTCTGGATGAGAACTAGAGAACTTAGAAGATCACTTTAGGCTCCTCTCTCATTTGCACAGCCAATTCTTTTCACTACTGGAGGATCTGGCCAAAAGGAAGGAAAGTAAGAGAATGTTACTCCATGAAAGCTCCATTTAATCCTCTTGGCTCAGGGCAGAATAGGCGCTAGTAAATTCAAAATGCAACTGATTTCATTATACAAGCTCCTTTTCTCTCAGCAAGGCATTATAGGTTTGAAAGCAGAATTTAGATTCTTCTCTTAGTTGCTGTTTCTGCCTGAAAGGACAGGATGTCTGCTAATTATTTGTTATCTCCTTTGCTTTCCACCTAATCGTTCAGTCAGTGCCAAACTGGCTTCCTCAGAGTTTTCCTAAAATTGCAGGTTTGTAACTATACAACTTTTTTTCCTAAGTAAGAATTTTTTTCGATCCCCAGTACAAAAAAAAAAAAAAAAAAGCAAAAAACAAAGAATTTTTATTCCCAACTCAGATACAGTCTGTAATCTTTGCACCATGGGAAGCTGAGGCAAAGACTGCAAATTGAAGCCCAGATTAGACAACTAAGTGAGATCCTGTCTCAAAATAAAAAATTACATAAAAGAGCTGGAGATATAGCTCAGTGTGATGACCCTGGGTTCAATTTCCAGTATTCAAAAGAAAACAAGAATTTTTATTCCTGAAATTGAAGAGTATCTCACCTATACACGTAAACCAGAAAAATATTTTTTCAAAAACAAGCAAGCAACCAACCAACCCACCCGCACTGGCCTGCATTATTTCTAATCACTTTTCATTTTTCCCATTAATGTGAAACCAATGAAAAGTGAATCATTTTTGTGTACTGTCAATAGCAAACAAGATTTCCACTAACTGTAAAACACTGTTGCTCTGTTTAAGTTTGCTGTCCTGTGTTTGTTTTACACTAATTAAGAAAAAAAAAAAAAACTTTGGGAAAAACATCAGAAAAAAAATTTACTTTTTAAAAATTTGGTATTTTCACAAATACTGGCTGCGAGTGCATATAACAAACCTGTGTCCTCTACTATTTCTTTAAAACTACCAATATTTAAAGTGAAATCTTTAACAACTCAGTTATTTAAAACTGTATTTCCATTCATGGAATGCTTGAGCTTCATGAGGGAATCACTGTTAACATGAATGCATTTCAAATATTTTAGAAATAAACTTGATTGATCTATACCTTGTTTTTTGCCTCAGTATTTGCATTGTGTGAAAGCAGTTTTGCTGCTATCGATGTGTTTTCACTATAGACCGCATAATGGAGAGCAGTATTGCCCCTGGCATCAGCAACATCTGGATTTGCGCCATGTTCCAACAGAATGGTTACACATTCCTCCTGGTCAAATTGTACAGCCTGTGGGTATTGTAACAAGAGACACCATGAACTCAAGGAACTCAAAACAGATTTTCCACATGCCTCACCAAGTAGCTATATTTAAATTACATCGATTCACTGTTATTTTCTGCATTTAAATACAATTCATCTCACAATGAAATTGTTGGCTGCTATCTACCTTAATCAGAGCGGTGTTATTGTCACTGTCACAGGCATCAATGTCACACTTCCTCTCTACCAGAAGAGTTACCACTTCTGGATGGCCATAGGCACAGGCGAAATGCAGAGCGGTCCTGTGACAGTCAGAAAGATTATTAGGATATTACAGAGCTCTATTTCAAAATGCGCAATTACTCATATAATCGTGAACATTAAATAGCTTTCAAAACAAATATTCCATTTTCTTCTAAAATGTAGAATACTTATTAGCTCTTATTACTCACCAATTAATGGAAAAGCAGCTGGGTGATTTTGTTTGTGTGTGTGGTACAGGGAATGGAAGCCAGTGTCTTGCATGTACCAAGCAAGAGCTCTACACTGCACTACCTCCCAGCCTTAGCACAGCCCAGCCTACTGGAATAGAGAGAGCATGCCTTGGATTTAGCTCAACTTGAGTTTAATTCCTACTTTAAGCTGTTACTTTTAAGCTATTATTTAGACTTTCTATGCCTCAATGTTCTCATCTACAAAATGAGGATTGAAAGCAGTTATCTCACAGGACACTGTGATGGTTAAATAAAAATCCATGCAAACTATTTAGAACAATTTCTAGAATAAATAACAGCTCAATAATTATTAGTACTATAATTACTACTATTACTAGTTAACAAAGACAATATTTCTATTAAATAAAATAAAATAATTCATATGCACTTTGTGCAGTTAGGATTATTTTTTAAATTTTATTTAAAGGGGGGAAGCAAAACAGAAAAAAGGGTAGAAACAATACAGAATTTCAAAAAAAAATAAACAGTAAGAAATCACTATTTGATACATATTGTCTTCTTGGATATAGTTGTTCAAGTTACAAAATTAAAGCATACAAAGTGGACATTCAAACAGTGAGAGTGCAAATAGCTTTGTTCACTGATCCAACAAAAACTTAGTAACATGATTATCAATCCTACACACTTAAGTATACATACAATTATCTCTTCTAGAGCACTCTTTTCCTCCTCTTGCTTTTTTTTTTTTTTTTTTTTTTAGTTAGGATTATTTTTGTAAGTCTTAAGATTGTTTTTTCTCACATTTTAATATCTCTATAAATGGAAAGCCACACATATCTCACAAGAGATGTTATAATCATAACTGGTGGTGTGGTAGGGTATTTGCTATCTTTTATTACCATAAGAATACAATCAAAATGACTTACACTTGTATATAAATGTATACATAATAAAATGCATATAATTAAGTGTATACATAATAAAGCCTATAAGCACAGATAATTCCTTTACTTCTGAAGAAGCTAAGTTGCAGAAATACCAACACACACACACACACACACACACACACACAGAAAAAGTGAAAATTATCTGTGCTAGACTAATACTGTTTTTCTCAAGGATTATTTCATTAACAGTAAACTTTTACTAGAGTTTTATACACATTCACTGCAGAAATCACAGGTAAGAATAAGAAAAGGACATACAGAACTATTGCAAAAACTAATCAAAAGATAGTCTAAAATGCAAGACACAAAAAATGTCAAAATACTGAATTAATGCTGACTATAGTTTCAGGTGTCAAAGCTGGAATCAAAGAGAGAATTTAAAACCTTTAAATATCAAGAACAGAATGAACTCCTAGATAATAAAAAAAAACCTCAGAAAATTTCACTTACCCCTTAAATGCCTGCAAGTAACAAATTTTGTCACATTTTGTACACACTGTTTTTGGCTAACACGAGCCTGCAGCGTATTTGTGAGTATGCAAAATCAAATGGACTTTTTTCGCACTTGATATTATCAAAATATATCTTTCCATGTCAACATACATTGATGCCTTTGCCAAATTCAATGGTTATATAATATTCCATACTATGAATGCAATGCAACTGACACAATCTCGTTCTATGGAGTCTCCTTAAGACCCTGCTTTTTTAAGTAACAGAGAAGAACAGCAAATTACATGTATGTCTATGTCCTAAAGGTATTTTAGTATCATGGAATTGATGGTGGAGATATCCTTTTGAAAAATGTGGCACAGTACTTGTATAATATAGCCTATCTGAAAAAGTCATAACCCATTTTAAATTTGGGGGGTTTTTGGGGGGGCGTACTGGGAATTGAACTCATGACCTTGCACATGTCAGGCAGGCTCTGTGCCACTGAGTTATATCCCTGCCTGCTGCCTTGTATTTTAAACAGCAGTATAAACTGCTCTTCATCCTCACAAGCTTTATACCTGGAAAACATTTCATTCCTTTATAAAATTAAATTCCCAAGCCAGGTGTGGTGGCGCATGCCTATAAAGCCAGCATTTGGGAGACTGCAATATGATCACTGTGAGTTCAAGGCCAGCCTGCACAACATAGTGAGACCCTGCCTCCAAAAAGCAAAACAAAATAAATTTAAATTCCCTTTGCCAGGGGACACTAAATATTTCTTTTTATGTTTATAGGTCACTTGCAGACCTGCCAAAGAATACCCGATTTAGAGTTCAGCAAAGCTCAGGGGTACAGTCCAGGACTTGAGGCTCTCAGGATGTGCTCCTAGCACCAAAATAAGTTAGGATTCAGTGCTTTTTCTTTGATGATCTGCAAAAATTCTCTGTACTATAAACATTCACTTTTCATCTGATGTATGTTGTAAATGCAAGTGTGTTGTCTTTCATTCTTTTTTTTCTAATATAAAAGAGCATTTAATTTTTCGTTTGATAGTCAATCTTCAGAGTGCAGTGGGGAAGGGGGTGGCTCAGTGGTAGTTTATGCACCAGGTCCTGGAAGCAACCTCCACTGCAAAAAAAAGAACACTTGTATTTGGGGTCATTCTTAGGAAGGCACAAATAGGCACTTGGTGTATTCTTCTGGTATTTCTCTCATTTTTTATTATTTAAAAATTTTAACATACTCATTAGGAACTTTTGTGACATAAAAATCTAGTTAGCTTCTTTTTTTTTTTTCCAAACAGTTTCAGGCATTTCATTTAAGGGTAAATCTGATTTTTCAACTAAAAAGGAGGTCACCTGTATCAAGTTCTAAATTCTTACAGATACTTGAGTGTTTCCGGACTTTCTATTAAGTTACATTCATTACCTGTCATTTGTTAGTGAACGATTAATTTGTGAAAATAGCTTATTTTGATACCTAGGAAGGCAGATCTTCATTTTCTTGGTGACACAATAGCAAAAGAGGGTTCAAAGAATTCAAGTGTCAAGTGACATTTTTATTTGGTTTCTATAAGACTGATAAACAGAAAGTTCAGATTTTGGGACTAACGGAACTTTCTGGTCAAGAACATGGAGCTGCCTTCCCATTTCAATTTCCTTAAAAAGCTCCTTAGTAAAGAACAGTGCACAGACAGGTGTGCACTGTTTCCAACAGTTCTCTCAGCGTGACATTCCGAATAAATTACTATAGGTACATTTGTTATCACAGTTAAATCGCTTTTAAGTAGTCAATAAAATGATCTATAACATAAGTATAAGTTGAGTGAAAACTAGCTGAGGTTTTGTTTTTATTTTGCTGCTCATAAAGACCGCCTGGGACAGAGCCTCTCCAAGGTTAGCCTCCTTAGGAGAGTGACCTCCCCCGCCCACCTGTCCCCGCCTCCTCACCCGCAGTGTCCCTCCTGACCCCTGGACCCGCCATAGCCACCGCACTGCACCGCCCCACCTGCAGATCCTCCCTCCGCAGGCCCATTACCTGTGCTTCGTGTCCCTGTCATTCAGGCCACTTTTCCCGAGAAGGAGCAGATGCTGCACCCTGGCCACGTCGCCCCCGCTAGCAGCCTTGTGGAGCTTGCCCACGGCCATGTCCACGACGCCGTGCCGCGCATCCCTGCAGCTACTCCGCGGGTCCGCGGGGCTCGAGGGTGCCCGGCCCTTACTGCTGAGGCCAAAGATCCTCTTCAGGGCAGAGGCTGCCGGGCGCCGAGGCGCCGCCTGCCCTTCTCGACCTTTCACCGTCTTTGAAGGTTAACTAATCCAGCGGACCACTAACCACCACTGTCCGTAGCTGGCTTCAGAGCAACGCGCCTAAGCGCCCCTGCGCATGCGCTTCTTTGCGGGCGCCGCGCATGCTCACCGGGCCTCCCCAGGATGCAGTGCGCGTGCGTCTGTGCTTGCGTGCCGCTAGGGTTCCTGGCTGCTGTTCTCTCATCCGCTAGCGTGCGATTGGCCCAGGCACTGTTGGGTCAGGTCTGGCGGGTGTCGCGTGCGCAGGGCAGAGGGCTACGGACAGTGGAGATCGTCCCTGGGAGAGGTGAGGAACTATTGGCGGCGCTTCCAGGTGGCGGGCTTTGTAGTCCCAGCCTGCCTGCCTCGCCCTCCTCCAGAAAGACTGGTCTCTCCGTACCGTTCTAGAACCCGCCCCCTAGGAGGTCTTCGCCTGTGACGTCATAAGGCCCATGGGTTGGCATCATATGGAGCCAGTGCACAGATTGCAAGATGAAAGAATAAGAAAAAGTGGTAAAACCCAGCATAGGACACAAATAGGTTTGCAGACTGTTCACAAAACAAGGGAGAGAAGAATATGTGTATCTATTAAGAAGCACTGGGGAAAAAGAACACTGCCCAAAAGTGGGAAAGACGAAGGAGAAGAAAAAAGAGCAGAACAGCCTGGAAACAAGCAAAGCCCTGTGCTTTGGTAACCTGGGAAATGCTCCCTAAAGGGCAGCCAACATGGAGGAGTGAAAACGGCACCTATTTGGCCAGAGGAGAAGCAGTCAGAAGCCTTCAGCGCGGACAGCAAGGGGACTGACGCCAAGATGGGCAGGCCGGAGGGGGGAAGGAGAAAGAGGTTAAACGCGGGACAGACAGATGCGTACTTAGGACACTGGAAGGCATGGACTGTTGGGTGACAGCGTTAGAGCAGGAACAGGAAGGACACAATATCAGAGAAAATGACAGGTCCTGAAACAGGGAGAAAGTGGCCACATTGAGAGGCAGGAAGGGTTAGGGTGTGTGGGGAGCAAAGTGGGGACTGCACAAAACACTTTAGAAAAAATCTGGGAGAGAAGAGCTTTCTAACTGCTCCCCTAAAGTTCATCACCTTCATCCTGCGGGGAAATAGTGGTGCTTGTTTGCAGCACCTAGGGATCATGGTGCCAAGGGAGCTGGGAGGAGAGGGAGGGCATGTCCCCCAGGTGTGCCCCTTCCATGCTCCCATACTCCCTCCACACACACACACCCTGGCTCTGTCACCATCTGCATTTCTGTCCCCACGTGTGTTCTACAGGTAGCTCATGGCCATGGGCACCTAATGTGCCCAGGCATGGTCTACAAGTAACTCCTGCCATGGGTGCTCATGTGCCCACCGTGCCCTACAGGTGACTTGTGGGCCATACTTTGCCTTGCGCGTTTTTGTACTTAGCTGCGTTAGAACCCCCCAATGTGTCAGCATTTCCCGCCTGCTGGCTGGCTAGCATTTCTCACAAGTTCCCCGGTGATACTAAAGCAGCTGTGAAGATGACACGGAGTTAAGGCTGCGAAAGTGCTTGGTGAAGTCTCATTGGAATATGGAAAGTAGATTACTTGTCTGTTTCAGCATGTGTGTTGACATTTAATTTCCCTCCCTCCTCAACTTCCTTTCTCCTGAGTTTAAGTAAGACTATGTTATTTTTCCTCTGAATGCACACCAGGTTCATGCAGAACAGTCCCCATCTGCTTTCAGGTGGCATTTTCTCCACGTGTCCTCACAGTGGTCCCTCTGTACTTGTCCTGATCTCTTTTTCTAAAGACACCAGTGGAGTGAATTAGGGTCCATCTATTCACTTTCATTTTAATTTAATTACTTTTTTAAAGACCTTGATTTCCAAAGACAGTCAACTCTGAGGTACAGAAGGTTAGGACTTCGTATAAATTTGGGGTGGGGAGACAGTTCAGCCAGTAACTGTGAACTTTACTGCCCTAAAAGTGCTAGAGCAGAAATCTAGCTCATCATTCTGTAGCGCCTACTCCATCCTCTCTGCTGCCCTGCAGGCTGGCCTGTGCAGGGAGGAAGTAGGCCTCTCAGCTCATGGTTCTTGTTTGAGCATGGGAACTGTCAGGAGTTTGGGGGCTCTTTCTAACAAACATTTGGGATCTGGCCCTTTCCCTGTGTTTATGGCTAAATCCAGAGTAACCCTTACCTCTGTCCTGCCTTTGCTGCAGTCTGTCCTTTCCAGCAGGCTCCAAAGAAGGCATTATGTTGAATAAATATGATGAAGACATCGTTCCACCTGTGAGAGCTGGGGTAGGCAGGAAGGAAACGGGGATGGGTGCTGTGTGTGCCAATGTTGAGTTAACAGGCATCTAAAGACACATTCTCAGCAAATCAGTAATTTCTTTTAATTTGATGCCTTCCCACATCTTTAACCACAATGTCCAGCTGCTCCCACTTTATGTATCTGTTATTATTTTCCCTACCAGTATTGGGGGTGGAATCCAGAATCTTATGCATTCTAGGCAAGTGCTATACCACTGAGCTACATGCCCAGGACCCATAGCTTTTCTCTATGATTTCTCTATCTCAACACCAAGCCAGCCCTTTCTCAAAGCCCCAGATCCAAGGGCTAGTGGGTCACTCGAAGCACTCAAAACTTATGTCCATAATTGAACTGTTCTCTGAGTGGATGCCACAAACCCCACTTCGGTTGAGTCTGATGGAAAGCTGGGACTCACCCCAAATGTGACCCTCAATACTCCCTTCAGTCCACCTGCTACTGTGTCCTTAGTGCCTCTCAAAAGCCCCCTTCTCCCTACTCTCATCACAGAGCCTGGGTCCAGGGCAGCTGTTCTACTTTTCTGTTGGTTTTGTACTCCAGCCTCCTACAGCTCCCTGCCTCAGCCTGACTTATCAGATGGTGCTTTCCATTACCATTGAAAACCAGACATCCAGTGATCTCACTGCCCTCTTCAGAACTTCCCAATGGATTCCCTTGATGCTTTGGTAGATCACTCAAGCTCCCCAATCTCTCTGGTCATTGTCTTGTCTGCACCTCCTTGCTAGCTGCAGAGCCACTCACATGGGATGCCTTGTGTATCTGTAAAGTCCATATTCTCACATTGTGACTTCCTTTGTTTGGAGAGATGTCACCTCCCTTCCAGCCGCCTCCAGAAATTACCAGTTTCAGATCTGCCCTCCCCCTTTGAATGAAGGGGCCACTCTGGAACCAAGCAACCCACATAATTCTCAGTCAGTCCCTAGAACAATGTTTTGTAATCTCTGACCACTTTTCTGTGACCTCTATTACACTGAACTCCTGGAGGATGAGGACCTTATATATTATTATAAATTGTATTGTATACATATTTGCTTTAATGAATTCTTACAAGATTTGAAGGTGTGATCAAAATTAGCCTTTATTTGCAATTACCTTGGAGCAGTCTTCATTTTTCTGATATTTTGTAAGCATTCAACATTCTCTCTTAAATCACCTCCTAGTTGAATTATAAGTTTTTCTTTTAGATCCTTTATTATTTCCATGGCTCCTGGTATATCCAGGGTTCTCTATTCAATGTTTTTCAAACTACTGGTTCTGAAATCAATTTTGTGGATAAAGACTTTTTTAATGAAACAATTAGAAGTAAAAAGACTAAAGCATATCTTACCTAGGAAGAGTGTCGTTTTCATGAAGCGTCTATTCAGTTCAGTTTTATTTGTGTATGTGTATATATGTGTGTGAAAAGTTCATGCGGAAAATGAAACAATAAACCATCAGTGTGTGGTGGGTTACATTTTAGCCCAGTGTCGCTTCTCTCTGTTAGCTTGGTTTGTACGTAACACATATCCAACTTACTGGCTTAAATAATAAAATTTGTCACAGTTTCATATGTTTGCAAGTCCAACGTGAAAGTGCCAGCTGATTCGGTTCAGGACGAGGCCCGTGATCTTGGATCACAGATGGCAGCATATCTTGTCCTAAGCATAGCTATACATCACTTAACAATGGGAATACTTTCTGAGAAATTTCTTCCTGGGTGAGTTTATCATGTATAAAGGTATTATTTCCCTAGTTTATTATTCATGTAGAGGAACACTATTGATTTTTTTCTCTTGACTTTACATCCTGCTCCACTACTGAATTTGGTTATTAATTTTAGGAGTCTTGGTGGAATTTTTTGAATCTTCTATGTAGAGTATCATGTCATTGGCAAGTGATGATGATTTGACTTCCTCCTTTCCTATGCATATTATTTTTATTTATTTCCCTTGTCTGAGTGCCCTGGTTAATGTTTTAAGAACTACAGTGAACGGGAGTGGTGATAATGGACAATCCTGTATTGTTCCTGATATTAGAGGTAAAACTCACTGCTGCTTCTCATTTAATATGTTAGTTGTTAGTTTGTCCTAAATGGCTTTTGTCAGTTGAGATGACAAAAGCCATTTAGGACAAAAGAAAAATTATGAATGGATTTTTTTTGTCAAATTAATTTTGTTTATTCTTTTAAAGAACCAGCTATTTGATTCATTGATTCTTTGTGTTGTTTTTGTCAAATTAGGACAAAAAAAAATTATGAATGGATTTTTTTGTCAAATTCTCTTTCTGCATGAATGGAGATGATAATGTAATTTATTCTTATTTCTGTTTATGTGGTGTATCTTGTTTATTTATGTATGTTGAACAATCCCTGTATCACTGAATTGAATTTTTCTTGGTCATGATGTATATTTTTGATGACTTGTTGCCTTCTGCTTGCCAGTATTTTGTTGAGGATTTTTATGTCAATGTTCATTAAAGAAATTGGCATGTAAGTCTTTTTTTTTTTGGTTGCTACCTATTTTGGTTTGGGATCAGGGTACTGCTAGTTTCCAGGAATGTCTTTGGGGTTATTCCTTCCCTTTTGGTTTTGTTAAAGAGTTGGAGGAGATTGGCATTTGTGACTACACTGGGACCTGTGCTTTTCTTGATTGATGGGTTTTTTTTTAAAGTCCTTCAATTTTACTGTCTATCCCTGATACTGGATGATTCAGGATTTTTACATCTTCTTGGTTCAGCTGTAGCATTTCATATGTATTTAGGAATCTGTTTCTTCTGAATCATCCATTTTATTAGAGTCTTCTGGATTTCAGCAGAGTCTTGTAATTTTGCCTTTTTCACTTCTAATTGCAGTGATTTGGTCTTTGCTTTCCTTTTCTTGGTAAGGATAGCTAGAGGTTGTCAGTTTTGTTTATTCTTTTAAAGAACTAGCTATTTGATTCACTGATTCTTTGTGTTGTTTTAGTCTCAATTTCATTAATTTCTACTTTATAATATCCTTCATTGTACTACCTTTGGATTTGGATTGTTCTTGTTTTTCTTGGAATGTGTGATACGTTATTAGGTTGTTTACTTGTTCCTACTCTGGATTTCTAATGTGGCTATTCATAGCTATAAATTTCACTCTTAGGACTACTTTCACTGTGTCTCACAAATTCTGGTATGTTGTACTGGCACTATTGTTTGAGTCTATGAACTATTTTTTTTCTTGATTTTTTTCTGTGACCTATTGATTATTCAAAAGTACTGTTTAGTTATCATGTGTTTTAATAATTTCTATGATATCTTTTGCCATTGATATCTACTTTCATTGCATGATGATCTGATCATATGCCTGGTAGGATTTGATTCTTTTGCATTTATCTAAGCATGCCTTATGGACTAGCATATGATCTATTTTGGAGAAAGTACCATGTACTGAGGCTTGGGGGGCCTCCAGGGGGACCTGGGTCCACCGCAAGTGGCGACGGAGGGAGTCACTCCGGAGACCGAGCTGATGGTACAGATCTAACTTTATTGCGGAAAAGCAGGGAGATTATATATTGTGGGCGAGAGGCGTGATGGGGGAGTGGCCAGGGAGGGGCCGAGGTAGGACGCGGGGTGAGGCAGAGCGGGACAGTGTAGGCAGGGCGAATAATCACTGGGTCTGCCAAGGACATGGGAGGTCCGAGTCTGCTCAAACCACCTCCTCTGCCATGGCTGTCAACCAGACCTCTGGACCTCTAATCCCCACAATGTGCTGTTGAGAAAAATGTGTATTCTATTGGGTAGAACACTTTGTAGATATTTATCATGTTCATTTGTTTGAAAGTTTGATTCAACTCTGATTTTTTTGTCTAATGATCTGTTTTTGACAGTGAGGAGGGTAGGGAAAGAGCGAACCAAAAAGATGCAAAGAATAAGGGAAAATGGTGCCCATGAGCCACAGAAACAGAAAGCAGACCATATCTTCTAAGGCGGGCGGCCATAAATTGTACATTTCTGCTCTGTGTGACCTTATTTCTCGAGAGAAATTCTTGACCTACATAGTAAAGCATAAGACATGAGGAATTTTAAAAATTAGTTCAGGACAGAGAAACTGGCTATAATACAGAAAGGGATGATTGTACAGAGAAAGTAGAAAGTTTTTATTGAATAGAGGAAACAAAATCTTTTATAGTATAACCAAGTTGAAAGTAGCAAGACCTCTGTGGTTAAGGACTTAACTACACGCACACTTTACTGAAAAAATATGAAGTCTATACCAAATTAATAGCACAACCAACTATAGAATTGGAGAATCAAAACTAGAAAAGAGCTGGTTTACAGGAAATCTACGACAGACCACCTTGAAGGTATTTGCATTTTACCTCAGGGGACTCACCAGTTTATGTAAAAATTAGGAAGTAAAGGTTGCTCTTCTGTGAGCTCATAATGTAGAGGGTAGAGTTGGGAGCTGACAAGATAACCAGAAGTTTATGGATAAGGTGACAACTCTTGGAAGACAGAGCCAAAGATTATAAGCTCCAAAATTCTTTTACAATATCCACCAAAATTATTGGTAGACAACTAAACTACACATAAACAGATCACCTTAAAGCTTAAAAGAAATAGATAATAAGATACTGATTGATGCAAGAAATAGAGATTGTTTTATGAATCTAGAAAGTTAATTAAGTACATAACAAAACTCAGTCTTCCAAAAATGTAACAATATTGGCAATACACAATTTATAGTATTCATAATAAAATTCAAAATAACAACATCCCAGTGTTACATTCCTATAATCCCAGAACTCAGGAGGCTGAGGTAGGAAAGCCACTACAAACGTGAGGCATTCTGAGCTGCAGGATGAATTCAAGGCCAGCTTCAACTATATAGCAAGACTCTGTCAAAAAAAAGTGACTAATGCTGGGTTTTGGTGGTACACACCTTTAATCCCAGTTACTCAGGAGGCTGAGGCAGGAGCATTACAAATTGAAAGCCAGACTGAGAGACTCAGTAACACTGTGTGCCCCCAGCTTCTGGACTTTGGTCACTGCATTTCATGCCTGAGGTTGAAATGCACACTGTCCTCCACCTGCAGGCCTCTGCGGATGCATCTGTCTACAGACTTGGAGTCCTGCCCAAATGTGCTCCACATGACGAGCTGACACCACACGTATGGCTCAGAGGCTACTTCTCTTGGATGACCTCCTGACATCCCATGCCCCACAAAGACCACTTTAAGTCACTGCATAGAGTCCACACTAAGTGGGTCCCAGCACTGTGCAAATGTGGCCTGTGGTAGGCATGCTCGATCCAGGTCCCTCTTTGGGCTTTGTTCCCCAGGGCTGATGGCTGCTTCTCTGAGTTGGGGAGACCTGGAGCAACCACTTCGCCACAGGCAGTCTCCCGCCATAACTCCAGCTTGTGCCCCCTGCTAACCCTGATCATCAGAAAATGGAATGATGCCCCTGCTCATATACAGGCAGAACCAGTATTGTCAAAGTGACCCTACTCCCAAAAACAGTTACACTGTTTCAGTGCAGTCCCAATCAGAAAACTAATGACCACTTCACAAAAATAGAGAAAACAATCCTAAAATTGATACGGAACCTGGAATGGCAAAAGTAATTTGGAGCAACAAGACCAAAGCAGGAGGCATATCAATACCTGACTGCAGCTATACTACAAAGCAATAGTCATAAAAACAGCACATACTGGAACAAAGACAGATGCATGGATTTTTGAAGCAGAATAGAAGATATAGAAACATCTACAGACACATTCAGCTACTTACTGTTTGATAAAGGGGCCAAAAGCATATGTTGGAGGAAAGATAGTCTATTTAACAATTGGAGCTGGGAAAAATGGTTATCTGTTTGCAGATTAAAACTGGACACTTATATCTCACTATATAGTGCATTAAAATTGATCAAATATCTAAACATTAAACATTAAACCTATTGGAAGATACAATGTCAACATTTGAAGAGACGGGTGTATGAAAGCATTTTCTAAACAGAATTTTAATTGCACAAAAAATAACAGCAAGAATCAACAAATGGGATTATACCAGAATAAAGTTTGTATACATCAAAAGAATCAATCAGGAGAGTAAAGAGATGACCTACAGAATGGGAAAATTTTTTCCAGCTCTTTCTTAAACAGAGGGCTAATTTCTAGAATATACAAATAACTAAAATGAAATAAGTAAACCACCCCAAATTAAAGACCCAGTCAAAAAATGGTCAAGAGAAATGAACAGACACTTCACAGAGGAAGAAATACAAATGGTCAACAAATATATGAAAAAAATGATCAACATCTCTGACCATTAAGAGTAATGCAAATTAAAACAAAATTAAGATTCCCTCTTAACTGCTGGGGATTTAGTTCAGCCGCACGAACATCTGCCTGGCAAGTACAAGGTCATGAGTTTGCTCCCTGGTAAGATTCCCTCTTACTCTGGGAAGAATCCCAATCATTAAGAATTCGAATAATAACATGCTGGCATGGCTGTTGTTGGTGGGAATGTAAACTAGTGTAGCCATTATGCAAATCACTATGAAGATTTTTCAAGGAACTGAAATTAAAAATTCCATATGACCCAGCTATGCCCCTCCTGGATAATCCCCCCCCCCAAACTTAAGACATTAATATATAGCAATACAATCATATCAGTGTTTATAGTAGCACAATTAGTAATAGCTGAATCCTGGAAACAGCTCTGTATGCTGATGGTTTGCAGAAGGAAATGTGATACCCGTGTATAACGGCACAGGACTCAGCAATAAAGAAGGAAAAACGTGAGACATTTGTAGGAAAATAGGTGTTCCTGGAAAATATAATGTTGAATGAAATAACACACCAATTTAAATAACACATGGTATTTCTCATTTTGCTCAGGCACAGTACAAACAAAAAAAAGAATAAAAGAAAGGGACAAGGGGGTGAATTCCTTGCAACAGGGAAGCAAGGGAACAAAGGTGAGGGGTGAGGAGGAGAGAAGGGGGAGACAGGTAGAATAAAAATATGCTACGTACATGAACCTGATAACCCCAATTAATGTGATCATTATATGCCATAACATGAGCTAAGATTAATAACATCAGAGAGGATGAAGATTGGGATAGAGGAATTGGAAGGAGGAGGGAGTGGAGGGGAAGGAAAGGGGGTTAAAAAAAAGCTGTAGTGTGTATATGTCACCACTCCCTGAGACGATTGTGAACTGCACGTGTGCAAACATGTACCAATAAAAAAGAATTCTTTTCCCCTCTTCATTTCCACGTGACTTAGCCTGCCACTTCTGCACACGGAGTGTGAGTTTCCCTCCCTCTGCGATACAGCTCAATCCTGTCTTGCAGCTGTTATTCTATCTTTGGATGTTTCCACAGTCACAATAGTTTAACCTGACCTGAAGAGACTTGATTTCCACTGGTCTTCTCACATGTACAGTTGCAGGTATCCTCCATCCAAATGTCATCCAGAGAATTCTGATTCAAAGCCCTGCAACTAATATTCTTATTTTCATCTTCTTAGTTTTTACTTTTTTAAGCACATCTACCAAAACATCTTTGTAAGATGGCTTTATCTCACAAAGACAGAGGTAGTAGTTATGTAGGCATGGGTTCATATTTTATTCCTATTGCTGCGAGTGTCTCACTGCATGGGTTTGACCTAGTTTGCAAAGTTCCACATTCAGCGGCTGAAGGCCGTTGTTATTACTGCAGGTTTGGACCAGGATCAATAGAGCTGCTGTCTGTGAATACATGCATTTTTTTTCAGTTTGGGTATAAGATTATAAAGTAGCTGTTTTAATAAAGACAGTTTACAAATGTACTTATAAAGTTAGAATTTTTTGCTTTAGAAAATACTCAAGTGTCTTCCAAGGAGGCTGTGCCTTGATGCACCTACCAGCGATGAAAGAAAGTTCTAGCTGTCCCTCGCCTTTCAGCAATTTGTATTGTCATTTCGGTTTTTGGTTTTAGAAATTTATTTCTTTTTCATCAGTACTTGTCTGTAATACCTAATGTTTATATTCCCTTTGGGAAGATGTTACATATGCATAATACATCTTAATTCCTTTATGTGTCTTTTATTTTTCTCTTTATTTATACCTTGGGATTCTGATGCAGCAGCAAAGAGAAACACCAAAACATCACCCAGAATTTGGAGGCAGATTTATTTAACATTGATGGGGCTGATGTAGCATCAATCAATCCTCAAAATGTCATGCCCTGATCTCTGGTAGCCTACGGCTTATATGGGGTTTCAAGCAGAAGTACTGAGGCAGAGTGTTTGAGGGTTATTGATTGGCTGCATCTTATGTCATTATTGATTGGCCTAAGACAAAACTACATCATATATGTTGCAAGTATGTAAGTTCCAACTCCAGGAGTTACAGAAAGCATATAAGTTCAGGGCCAGGGAAACTTTAGTGTTGTGGGAAGTGAGTGCTTGAGATAACATACGAGTTCAGGGTATGGAGGGTTAGCCAAGGAAATAGGTACCTGGTGGTGGTGGAAGACAGGAAGACAGATCTGCTCAGAAGAGTAGCTAGTTACAAAAATTTAATTCTACAAAGCTAACTCTATTTTCCTCTTGACTAATATAAATCATATAATACTTAAGCTTATGTGGTTGATTTCTTTCACTTAAACTTACAGTCTCAAGGTGCATCCATTTTCCTACAAATGACTCCAGTTTATCTTTATTTATGGCAGAGTAGTATTCTATGATGTGTAAATACATTTTCTTTATCCATTCATCCGTTAATGGGGATACAGACTGGTTCCAAATTTAGCTGTTATGAGTTGTGTAGCTATAAACATGGGTCTGTGTGTATCACTGTAATGATGTCTTTAATTCTTTGGGGAAGATACCTAGAAGGTGAATAGTTGGCTCAGATGGAATTTCTACTTTTAATTTTTGGAGGTGTCTCCATCCTGATTCCCAAAGTGACTGGTACTAGTTTACATTCCCGTCAACAATGTAGAAGGGTTCCTTTTTCCCTGCAGCCTTGCCAGAATTTGTTATTATTTGATTTGTTGATGATGGCCATTATTTGTGGGACAAGGTGTGATGTTAGTATTGCTTTAATTTGTGTTTCTCTAATGACTAGTGGTGTTGAGTGTTTCTTCATATATTTATTAGCCATTTGTGAAGTGTCATTTAAGTTGCTCATTTTTTATTAAGTTTTTACTTTGTGTCATCTACTTTTTTGTGTTCTTTTCATATTGTAGATATTAGTATCCTCTCTGAGACATAGCTAGCAAAATTTTTCCCATTCTATCGTGTATTATTGTTTTTATTTTGCAGAAGTTGGCTATTCTAATTACTGTAACATGCTATCTTATTATTGTTCCGATTTGTCATTCCACAAATGATGTATGTTGTTGAGCATCCCTTATTGTAACTATTGGTCAACTCGAAGTTTTCTTTGGTCAGGTGATTTCTCTAATAATTACCCATTGATCGGATTGTTAGTTGTTAATGTTAAAA
Organism: Hydrochoerus hydrochaeris; assembly: GCA_004027455.1. Lineage (NCBI taxonomy): Eukaryota > Metazoa > Chordata > Mammalia > Rodentia > Hydrochaeridae > Hydrochoerus > Hydrochoerus hydrochaeris. Next base: position 112,004 of record PVLA01001746.1, on the reverse strand, counting down.
ATTATTTGTATGTTTTGAATACAAGTTTGATCTGAGACGTGTTTTGTACAGAAAGTATCTCTGTGTGGCTTGTCTTTATTTTCTGAACAGGATTTTTTACAGAGTAGAAATTTTGTCTTATATCGACATGATTGATGTGTTTTCCTTAACGGCTTTCATTATATGGGGTTGTCTGTAAAAATTCATCAAGTCCAAGGTCACATTGATTTTCTCCTGTTTACCTCTTAAACTTTCATAATTTTGTATCTAAAATTTTATTGTAGGTAGTGTCTTCTGTGATTCCTTGACTAAGTTTTAAGCTTTGTTTCTACATTTACTTAAGTCTATATGATTCCTTAACATTTGTTCTGTCACAATTTTTGTATAAAACCATGGGTAGTAAGTTTCAGCTAGAATTTCCAAAACTGTAATATTGATAACGTGTCTGCAGTACCAGATTTCTTTTGTTTTGCTGGAGGGCCAGCAGGCGGCGCCCGAGTCTCATTGGACTGCATCCCACACTGAATCCCCGCAGCCACCAGAGGGCGCGCGCTCCCATGTTGCCCGACCCAACACAGCCAGGGAGCGTATCAGAGGCCTGAATCCACCAAGAGAATTCTGAGTTTTATATCCATAGCGTAGGCGCTGACCCTAAATATCCACAGTATGGCCCCGCGTTACCAATGTCATACCACACTGTGGAGTCCTAATAAAATACCAACAGGGTACCACTTACTATGAATATATGATTAAATACTGGGTCCTAATACTGCAAGGTATCCTCACTGTGACCCCTCACTGCTCATTAAATGTATATGCTGTGGCCTACGCTCTCCTAGGGCTAACGTGATGTCCACCCAGTGTTATGGATTGTTTTGAGGCAGATTCTCGTTGTGTAAACTCATAGATTCTAGAACGGTGAGAAAATGCAATTCAATTGTTTTAAGCCACTGAAATTTTGGTACTTTGTTAAGGAAATGTAGGAAAAGCATCCAGGAATAGATGATACTGCTTGTATGACAGAGGAAGTGGCCCTCACAGGAAGACCATGTGGGACTTAATTTTTTTTCTTTCTGGGTAAAAATACTTTCCAAAATATTGTTTTGTATAGGTCACTGTACTCCATTTTCTCCTTAAGACCAAAAAAAAAAGACAAAACCTGCAATAAAAACAATGATACAGAATTTCAAAACAGGATAATAGTTATCTTCAAAGTAGTTGCTCAGGTTACGATGCATAGGCATACAAAATTAATCAAGCAATATAAGCACAAACTGTTTTCAATGAACTAATAGAAATTAATAATATAAGTATCTTAGCTATCTGATATACATTTTTTTCTTTTTCTTTCCTTGTTTTCTCCTTTCCCTATCCCAGATGTTCTTTCCTTTTGAGCAGCTTTTTCCCTTTCACAATATCTATTATACATTTTGGATCTTATTTATTCTTTTAGTTTCTTACACTAGGGAGACAATACAATGTTTACACTTGCATGTCTGATTTAATTCATATATGAGTATGGTCTCTAGTTACATCCATTTACCTTTAAAAGCCTTGAGTGTATCATTCTTTATAGCTAGGTAGTACTCCATTGTATAAAAATACCACGTCTTTTTTATCCATTCCTTGGTTGATAGACATTTGCGTTGTTTCCAAGATTTAGCTATTACAAATTGTGCTGCTATAAACATGGGTGCACATATTTTGCTGTGGTATGATGTTTTTAATTCTTCTGGGAAAATATTCAGAAGTGGAATACCTGGGTCAAATGGTATCTCTAATCTGTTTTTGGGGGTTTTCTGTTTGTTTGTTTTTTAATTTCCGTACTGATTTCCACAATTGCACCAACAGTGCAGAAGTGTTGCTTTTCCCCCACGGCCCCTTCAGCATTTGTTAATGGTTTATTTCTTGATGACAGCCATCCTTTCTGGTATGAGATGGGATCATAGTGTTGTTTTAATTTGCATTTCTCAGATGACAAATGATGCTGAACATTTTTTCATAGATGTAGTTGCCATTTGTATTTCTTCATTGGCGAAGTGATACTCACCTCAGCTGCTCATTTTTGCACTGGGTCTTTGAATTTAAGTGGCCTTGTTTTTCTCAAGTTCTTTTTATGTCCTAGATAGAAATCCTTTGTCTGAGGGACAGTTTGATAAAAAAAATTTTTCCCAATCTTCGGATTTTCTTTGCACTCTGTTGGTGATTTCTTTTGATGTGCAAACACTTTTAATAACACTAGATCTTAGTTGCTGATTTTTTAAAGTAGTTCCCATGAAGTTTGGTTTTTGTTCATTAACTCTGCCTACCCATTTGTCTTTAGTATTTCTACCTACTTTCTTTCCCAGTAGATTTAGTTTCTGTTTTAATATTTAGATCTTTGATCCATTTTGACTTTAGTTTAGAGCATGGTGATAGACATGGGTCTAGTTTTAGTCTTCAGCATGTGGAGAGTCAGTTTTTCCAGCACAACTTATTAAAGAGGCTGTCTTTCTTCCAGGGAACCTGTTTGGCCCCTTTATTAAGGATAAGGTAGCTGAGTGTCTTTGTAGTTGTGTCTGCATTTTGTAATCTATTCCACTGATCCTTGGATCTGTTTCTTTGCCAGTACATGCTGATTTTTATCACAGTAGTGTTTTTTTGTTTTGGGGTTGGGTTGGTTTTTTTTTTTTTTTTGTCTTTTTGAGTCAGGGTCTTACTATACAGTTCTTGTATCACAGTAGTTTTGTAGTAATACAATTTCAACTTAGGGACTGCTTTTTTTCCTCAGGATTATGTTTGGGATTTTAGGTCCTGTCTGGTTCCAAATGAATTTTATAAATGTTTTCTGTAGTGGTGTGAGGTATATTAATGGTATTTTGGTTTGGATTGTATTAAATATATAGAACAGTTTTGGGAGTATGGCCATTTTTAGAATGTTGATTTTTCCTATCCATGAGCAAGGGATATCTTTCCATTTTCTGATATCCTCTTCTATCTCCTTTTTCAGAGTACTGTAATTTTCAATGTATAGATGTTTTATTTCCTTTGTTAGGTTGATTCCTAAGTGTTTCATTTTTTTGGATGCTATTGTGAAGAATGTGATTTCCCAAATTTTTCTCTCAGTGAATTTGTTGTTTGTGTACCAGGTTGTTATTGATCTTTGAGTGTTGACTTTTATCCAGCCATACTACTGAATTCAGCTATTAATTTTAGAAGCCATTTGTTGGAGTGTTTGGGGCTTTCAAGTAGAGTATCATGTCATCTGAAAATATTTATAATTCAGCTTCTTCCCTTCCTATCTTTCTTCTTTTTATTTCTCCTGTATAATTGCTCTGACTAATGTTTCAGGCACTATACTGAATAAGAGTGGTAATAATGGACACCTTTGTACTGTTCTTGATTTTAGAGTAAAAGCTTCCAGTTTTTGCCTATTTAGTATGATGTTGACTGTTGGTTAATTGTAAATAGCTTTTCTCAGGTTGAGAAAAAGACAATCTATTTCAATTTTCTCTAGGGTTTTTATCATGAATGAGTGTTGGTCTTCATCAAAATCTTTTTCTACATTTATTGAGATAATCATGTAGTTTTTGTCTTTGGCTCTGTTGATATGGTGTATTACATTTATTAATTTGCATATATTGAACCATCCCTGCATGTCTGAGATGAATCCAGATTGGTCATAGTGTATAATCTTCTTCATGATTTGCCGCGTTCTGTTTGCTAGTGTTTTATTGAGAATTTTTGCATCTATGTTCATTAGGGAGATTGGTCTGTGGTTCTCCTTTTTGGTTAGGTCTTTTTCTGGTTTTGGAGTCAGGGCAATATTTGCCTCCAGGAATGAGTTAGGGAAAATTACTCCTCTTTCAATTTCATTAAAGGATTTGAGAAGTAATGGTGTTAGATTTTCTCTAAACTTCTTGTAGAATTCAGCAATGAATCCATCAGGGCCTGGACTTTTCTATGTTAATAGGTTTTCAATTACATCTTTGATTTTTTTGATTGATATTCATCTATTTAGGTTGTTTATATCTTCTTGATTCTTGGTAATTCATATTTATCTAGGAATTCGTGCATTTCTTCACATTTTCCATCTTGTTAGAATATAAGTTTTTAAAGTAAGTATGGATGATCTGGATTTCTGCAGGGTCTATTGTGATTTCACCCTTTTCATTCCTAATTGCATGGCTTTTTGTCTTTTCTTTCCTTTGTTTTAAAACAGTTGGCTATGAATGTGTCAATTTTCAAAGAACTAACTCTTTGATTCACTGATTCTTTTGATTTTTTTTTAGTCTCCAGTGCATTAATTTTTTCTCTGATCTTTATAATTTCCTCCCTTGTATGAGCTTTTGGCTTAGTCTGCTCTTCTCTTTCTAGAAGTTTGAAGTTCAACATTGAGTTGTTTATATGCATTTCCTCTGTTTTCCCTATATGAGTATTCACTGCTATAAATTTCCCTGTTAGGACTTCTTTCATTGTGTCCCATAAGTTATGGTATGCTCTATTGTCATATCTAACTGCGAAAACTGTCTAATTTCTTTTTTAATTTCATCTGTGGTCCATTGGTTTTTTAGAAGGGGGCGCTATTTAGTTTCCATGTGTTTATGAAGTTCTTGTGGGTTTTTTTGTCATAGATTTCCAGTTTCAATGCACTGTCGTCTGATAGTATTCAGGAAATAATTTAAATTCCTTTGTATTTACTTAAGCATGTCCTATGAGCCTATTTTGGAGAACATCCCATGTGCAGCTGAGAAGAATGTGTAGTCTGATGTTGTGGGGTGGAACACTTATTTCTCCATCAATTTTGAAAGATAGTTTTGTGGAGTACATCACTTAGGGTTGAAAGTTGTTTTCCTTTAGTGCTTCAAATGCTTCACTCCAAGTTCTCCTTGATTTGAGTGTGCTGAGAAATCAGCTGTAATTTTAATGGACTTTCCTTTAGAGGTCATTTGTTTCTTTTGTCTAGTAGCTTTTAAGATTCCATTCTTATGTTGAATTTTGGGAATCTTGACATGATATGCCTGGCTGCAGAATTTTTTTGATCATGGCTAGTTGGAATTTTATATGCTTTGCTTATCTCTATATCAAATTTTTTTTCTCTATCAGGAAAACTTTCTGCCATGATGTCTGTGAACATGTTTTTCAATATCATTTGTGGTATCTCCTGCTTTTTCATTGACTGCAAGCAATCTTATATTATTCTTCTTTGTATCATCTAGCAGTTGCTGGATTGATTTCTCATGGTCCCTTGCTATTCTCAAGAAATCTTTCTCTTGCTAGTAACTGACAGCAAGCCTTTCTTCAATATCTGAGATCCTATCCTCACATTGGCTTAATCTACTTAGAATACTTTCAATGGAATTTTTATTCCCTGTATGTCTACTTGAATCTGATTTATGTATTCCATTTCTTTCCTTTACTGAGCTTCCATATTTTCTCAAGCTTGTATATATATATATAGCTTGCCTGTAGCTGCTTTAGCATCACTAAGCATGATGCTTATTTTGGACACCATCTCTATAGTTATTGGACAGATTGTTTCTGATTTCATTTTTTTTCCAGAGCCTCGTTTAATTGCTTTGTTGTTACTACTTCAGAGAAGCCTTTTGTGCAAGAGTTTCAGATTGTCTCACTTCATTGCCCCCTGGATTTACCTTTGGTGAACTAGATGTCTGGGGTTGCATTTTATTTAAATGTGTTCTCACTTTATCTTTCTTTTTTTTAAAGTTTAATTCCTGGGCTAATGCTTGTAAATTGCCAGTGGTAGGTTGCTTTATTGCTAGTATTTAGGACCCTTAAGTGATGACTACTTCTTTGAGATATCTTTCAAGTGTAGATGGTTTTTGGATTTTGAGTCTGTTGGAAGATCTTACCTCTTCAATTTGTTGGAGATGGAAAGTTGTTTGGCCTGGTCCCTGGTTCTTTGGTACTGTGCCACAGTATTTTCTGTGACCCTTAGTCAATCTCAGTCATGCTTGAGTAAGCTGTTAGGCAAAAGAAACAACAACTATTATAGTGGTACCAATAGCGTCAAACACAGCAAAAAAATGAGACACTGAGCTAACCTTTCATTTGCCACTTTTAACCATATGAACTAGATTTGTGGTTATATAACAAAATCTAAAACAAATCAGAAAATTATATGCAGTGTACAATTTTATGCAGTATGTCAATTTTTCCCTTGCACATTAAAATTTAAAATAGTTTAAGGAGAGAATAGAGAATTGGAAGAAGAAGAAGAAGACAAAGATGAAGAAGAAGAAGAAACTGGAAGGCTGAAGGACCAATGGGGATCATGCTAACTTTGGAAAACTGGTGTAAAAGACTGGAGGGAAAGAGCAAAGGAAGAGATGAAAAGAACAGAAAAGAGCCACAGAGAGCCAAGAAACCACGTTCACACTTATATAAAAACAAGGTCAAACAATGAAGGAGAAAGAAGGAAAACAAAAATTAAAAATAAAAAGCAAATGTGAGAGGCAAGATGGAGAAGACAAGAAAAAAAGTCTGCTTCCTGGGTTGTCCCGGTTTATTTCTGCTTTCGCTGGCAGATGAACTGTGGAGACAGTCCCAATCCAGGTCAGTCTAATGAATATTTGTTATTATTAAGATTTCTGACTGCATAATCTCAGTAATTTTCAAAGGCTTTACCTAACCATCAAATGCCATCACAATGGAAAGTAGTTTCCTGTATATGATTTTTGGGGAAATCCAGATAGTCATACTACAGGAAGCATTATGTGAGATTATAGCATGTGTTGGGCAGTGTTATAGATTCCATATGGCTTATTGTTTCCCACAGCAATTTATATGTTGTTATATAATCCCAACTTAGAAGTTTTTGGAAGATAGAAATGCAAGCAAAAGGTTGCATTTAGATTTTAGAAATTTAAGATAGATATCACGAACTGAAACAGCCCAACTTATTCATAGGAAAAGATAAGACTGGATAGCTTTTAAATTGGTGTTTCAACAAAGCAAATAGTAAAAGGTAAATGAAATAGCAAACAGTATTTCCATGCTCATAAAATGATCTTTCTTTCTTTTTCTTTTTTTGTACCGGGGATTAAACTCACAACCTCACACTTGCCAGGGAGGCACTTATGCTGCTGAACTAAATCTCTGGCCCCCCAAAATGATTTTTGATGCTATCAGTCCCCACTGTTCCTTAAGGAGGTACAACCTCAGAACTTCAGACCAAAAAAAAAAACGTGGCATTTAGGAGAGAAAAAGAATACTTAACAGAGGATTCAAGTGGTCACCAGAAGAAATACATGGAATCCACACAGTGTGATGACAAATTTCCTCCTCAGAAAGCCCAGTGCAATATATTTTCAAGTGCAGTTTACTTCCAAAAATGGACATGGGCTTCCAGATGGCCATAACTCATCATTTAGATATTATACCTGACTGTCATTAAATTCACTCCATTAGTGACTTTTACATAATTGAAAATAACAGATTTTGACCTTATCATTTTCCACCTATACCTAACACTTGAGCCTTTTGTGTAGTTCTGTCTTCATTGATCTCCTCCTCTGTCAAAAATCAAAATAACCAGTGAGAACATGCGGGACATTTTCATACCTGTGGCCCTTCAATTATAGACAGCTGAGTTAGGTAGAAATATATTATGAAGTCAAACAGGACAGGGCCCTCGAGAGAGTCAGTAGTGAAGGTGAGAATTCATCAAAAATGTAGCTTTAGGAGCAACTGAAGATTAAAGTTGCAATGATTAGTTTACATACTTCCCTAAGGAGTAAACAGAAGTGTGACATTATTGGTGTCACCCTTTTTATATTTCCCATCATCTTGATGGGTGTGGGTCACCATCTCCCCCACCACTAAGACTAAGACAGTCTAGAAGCATTAGGTCTAAGACTAAAACCACTAAGACCAAGACAACTAAGACTAAGACTAAACACAAGACTGTGACTATAGATTATTGACAAAGGTTAATGATGTCACCCATATGCCCTTGCTACCATTGCATCAGTATTACCTAGGTGAGTCTACATGCAATCTTATTGGTTAATCATAACTTTTACCTATATTGTGCCTACCTCATGAGTTTGCTCTATAAAACTTCCTTTGAGAGGTAGGCTTGTTGAAAACCCTTTCAGGACCCTTCCTGTCTCTCAGGAAATATTCCTGTTGCCCATTCCTATTTCCCTATTCTTATTCTCCAACAAATTTTCAAACTCTTAACCTTCATCACCCCTTAAAATTCATCCTTTGACCCTGGAGAACATGAGCTTGGCATATGTTACATTTAGTGTTTCCCTGTATCACTTCCATACTTTTGACTTGGTTTCAAACATTGTCCCTGTAGCAACAATTTCAAAGCTCTAAGCCTGAATCAAATACTCTGTAGTGAACTGAGAGCAAGTGCTTCCAACACGCAGAATTTTGTCTGCACATTAGATTCCGGAGTCATCATAAGGACTTTTTAAGATGTAGTCTGATTGTTCTTCTTGATGAATTACCTGAAGTCAAAGTAATTTAATCATGTCTGACATTATCATAGCTGGAGATAGGCTGAAATTCATGTGTGTCTCCAGATAGCACATTTAGACTCTGCAGTGGGATGTCTACTCCCTGCAGAAGATTTAATTATTTAATATACTGTCCTTCCCTAAAAGATTCTGTGCACTCAACCTCAGACTGCTTTCACATTCCCACTCCCAAGAGTTTTCTTGGACATCTTGAATGGGAATGACTGCTTCCCTATTCCAATCAAGAAGACAAGGGCTCGAATCTATTATTCATTCCTATGTTAGAATGTCATACATAAAGTAATTAATAAAAAGGTGAAATGTGCTCTGCAAATTTTAAGGCTGCAAAGTGTAAGAACATAGAGCAAAAATCTAGTGAGAACTTTTGGCTGTATTATACTTTTTAGTTTTTGTGTTTTTGATACATGGCCTATGTGATCCAGATTGGCCTTGAATTCAAGGTGTGACCTAGCCTGGCTTTGAACTCTCAGTGATCCTCCTGCCTTAGCTTTCTGTGTGCTGGGATTACAATTGTGTGCCTCCATACCCAGCTCGTATGATGTATTGTTCTTGAATGCCAAGTAACCATGTGTGTAATAGAAAGGACAAATGAGTATTGTTATAGAGGCTTACTCAAGTCATACATCATCCACTTTCATGTAAAAAAATCATCCCATTCATGAGAGAAAATGTGCCCTACATGGGGGTCCCATATCTCATGTCTCTTTATTAGAGAGTCAGTTCCCCAAATATGATATTTAAAGTACATGTTGAATAAAAATGTTACCTCAGCTACTGAAATCTGTGATTTGTTTGAGGATAAAATATATAGTTCATTGATGTCTATACTTACCCTAGAAATTCAGTACCCCTAGACCTAGAACCTCAGTAACAGTCAGCTTCCATTTATTGCTTTATTGTCAGTGGCCTGAACAAGATCCAGTATTTTGCTATGTATTTAGAATAAAGAGTCTCATCACATAACTCGAAATCATGATTCATAACAATGATGACTTGGCTGAACAAAAGACCCAAGGTAGAATGTGAGCAGTGTTTTATTCATTATCAAAAGTTCTGCCTAGTGAATGGCTCTGCAGAGCTTTAAACACCTTGATGTGCACTGTCATGGAAAGTGAATAGAATGCAATCTCAGCCTTTTTTATAGTGATATTTTTATTAAGACTTTGGCAGACCTAAGCCATTTTATGGAATAACATTTCAGGAACTGTAGGACCATGCAGATCATAACTAGGAAGACAAAGACTGGACTCAATTTTATGGACCTTACCATGTCTCTCAGTCCTCTCTTTACAGAGGCATTTGTCTGGAATTTTACTCTCTTCTGCCCCTGGCTGGTCTTTCTCAGTGTAAATTCTCATGACTATTGAATCTCTGCTCTGTCGTCTGATCTTTCTCTCTGGCTACATTTATTTTTCAGAGGAAATCATTTACCATCTGACTTTCTCATATCCACAGTCTACTCTCAACTTTATTATGGCCCCACATTGTAGGGTGTCTTGGTCTATGTTTATCTGCTTTGTATTCAATATTAAAATGTAAGGAAAGATTGTGGCTCATATTTCACCTGTGAAAGATCTCTAAAGTCCTAGCTCAGTGAGTATTACAGAATGAATGCTTGAGTACTGTATCAAAGATGTGAAGAATGGATAATACAGGGAATAAAGTGGTTTCACTTTGCAGAACAAAAATGTGCTACATTATGTATACATCTGCCTTGATGTGTTCATATCCTGAATATTCTGCAATGTGAAAACTGAGGCACAGCAAAAAACATCACTGCCCAACTACACAAAGCTGTCTACCGATTCATGCTGATGCCCACAATTAAGGAGACAGTGGGGCACACACAGAGAGAGAGAGAGAGAGAGAGAGAGAGAGAGAGAGAGAGAGAGAAAGAGAGGAGACAACACACAAAGTTCTGCTCAGTAAGAGGATTGTCAAGACAGATACAAAGACTACTTTGTAAAGGTATCTGTTACCGATCATTTTATCTGAATGAGCCTCATTTTTTTTTGCTGTTTTTTTATATGAGGTTGACCAGATGACTACTCTAAGATACCCTATGACGTGATACCAGACTGTTATTGGATTTTAAGTGCCTGAAGAACCAAACTCCACTTGGGTGGTCTGGTGGATTAAGTGATGGTTAACTTGGAACACCCTGCTGAACTGAATCAGCATGGTTTTAGGCATGGAAGATCCACCTGAGGATTGTTGCCAACAGCATACAGGAGAACTGGAGGGGAAGATGGTATGCTGTTGATTCTCCTAGAGAAGCTTGTTGCACTGGTCTTGCATTATATAAACTCAGTTGTTATCATCAGCGGAGTTCAAGTCCTCACTGTTGTTGAAGATGGCTGTTGTTCTCTCTGGAGTAGCTCTGGTCCTTACCTTGAGCATTCCTTTCTAGTGCCAGGGCAGATCCCTCAGTCTGGTGGCACAGATCCTTCACCCCAGTGATACAGACTTTCTACTTCCCAGCACTGACCTTTGGGCCTTCCCAGGACATCTTCTGATACAGATTTTCATGAGACATTGTCATGGGCTCTAGGCCTCCAGCTGGGCTCATGGAGGACATTGTCATGGGCTCTTAGTCTTCAGCAGAACTCCTGCAAGATATTACTGTGGGATCCAGGTTTTCATCTGGATTCTTTGGGTCTCTAGTGTGTGGATATTCTCCTACATTCTTCTGCATTTCACTTTTTTTGGGTGAATATTATAAAATGATCTTATAAATTATATGTTCCGTATTAAATCTATTTCTTTGCAAACTTTGACTACAACAGGTGGGAAATGATAAGTTGTGTTACTGCTGAGATATGGCAAAGTTCTTTCTGTACCTAAAGTTACATGTCTCTTTTCACATAGAGAGAGGCCCAGGGACAACAATAGCTTAGTTTTTAAGATTGTTTATAGATTCTCCATCAATATCAACTCATTCCATTCTGTGCTGCATGAACAAGGAGTAGGTGTGTAAGGATCCTCCATGATGGTTCCTGTTACCTGAACCTCAGGGTTTGGATCTTGTGCTGTCTGGTCTTTATGTACTTGAATTATCAATAAGCCATATACTCGCAGAGGCAGTCATTTTTCATTGATAAATAATTTGTAACTCTCTCAAGTCTTCTATAGAATTTGTTATTGTGAGGAAATATATCTGAAGTATATTCTGTCTTCCCCCAAAATCCTTTAGCCTAGCAGTATGGGCCTACCTGAAACATAACAATTCAAATAAAGGTCCCCTTTATTTCTCCTAGAATGTGCCTTGAACATGGTGGCACATTCTAGGAGTGGTGTTGGGATGTTTTGCTAGACTTCTGCAGGCACAAGAGGGATAAATTTCTCAGAGCCTCCCTCCTCCTTTGTGGATTCCACTCAGACCCTTTAACAATGCCACTTCTCTGTGCTCAGCACACCCACATGCCTTTGCTTCAAACTACTTTTTCTACTATCAATGCTATTTTAACATGGTCTAGGTAATTCTTTGTGTTGTTCAAACACAAAGGGTAACATGTTACTGCATTCACTGAGCTAGTGAGCTTCACATTGCCTTTCCTCATGTTCTCCCAGCATCTTATACGTTTAATTTTCCCTTATTAGCATCACTGTGAGTTTCACTCTCATTTGCTATGAAAATATTATGCATTCTGAGAAACAGTGCTCACCAAGAAGACGGCTCTTCTCTTTCCTCATCTTCTCATGGCTCAGATTGAGAAATTACCTTCTGTTTAGTATAGCAGCTCAGAATAAAGTGTGATGAGATAGGACAGAGGTCTGTCAGTTGTCAGTAAAGTTGAAAGACTATATCGGGATTGATAGAAGCCTCTTGAAAGTGGCAATGTTTGAATGATACCTGAATGATGTGCCCTTGTGACTCATGCAATTATATGGAGAGTTAATTTCCATATAGAAAAATCAACATGTAAATTTTTGGTAGATAGAAGTGTTTTCTAGATGGAAATGTTGCATTCTATTGTGTCAACATATTCAGGGGTTTTAGAGTGATTTCCCACAAAGCATTGTCATACACCTCTTCACATCATAGTGAGTACCCTAAGTTCTAAGTAAGTCAGCACTTACAAGTGAAATTGGTAGCTAATAAGAGAAGCCTTCATCAGCTTGCTAATGTTGGGTACTAGGTAACAGGAGTTCAGGTGTTTCTAGCAGTGGGTTTGTTTTAACCGTGAATTCATCACCAGATACTCCTTTGCATTGAGGTGTTTCTGTCTACATGGAGGAGAATGGATTGTAGAGAAAAAGGTTTTGGTATGCAAAAAATTGCTAGAGTCAGACTGAAATATATACTTAAAAACAGTAAAGAGAAGTCATAAAAACTCATTTATGTAATTAGTTGAACAATGAATTGCTGCATTTGGAAGATTGTATAGGACATATACCTAACTGAATTGCATTAGTTATTTATTTACTTATTTAGTTAGTTATGGGTACAAAATAGCTGACATACAAAATTTAAGAAAAACATTTATTTTGTCTCATTGTTTCAGAGAGTGCAGTCTGGCTTTGACTGTTTCCAATGGAGAAATATCTTGGCAAATAGAAGTGAAAGAGAAAAGGTAACTTCTTTATGGGATCAAGGAGCCAGAGAGCAGGGAAAGAGTCTAAGAGGAAAGGTCCAGGGACCAGATTTGGTCCATCAGGTCCAACTCACCTCCACCAGATACACAAAGAAGTGTACTTTACTAATACCCTACACATCCCTGAAGCCAAACAATTTGTTAACAAGTGTATTACATGGCTCCAGGCAATATACTGTTCCAAAAAGATTAAAGTCCTGAAGAGGCAGAGTTTGAATCTGCGAGGAGGGAACTACAGGGCCTGGGAAGCTTAGAGTTTGAAATCCATAGGTGTCCCTGCCTCATCACAAGGAAATGGTTGAGTGGATGGTTAGTGTGGCACCATTTCAGCAATAATCATGACCCTCATGCTGGCAATGTGCTTACTTTCACAACTCCGGATTTTTATGACCCTGGATGAGTAACAGGTTTGTCTGGGAGAGTTGAATTGTTTGCTTTTATTTCATCGGTACTCTTTTGCAGATAATTCCTATTATTTAACTGTAATTTCTCCATTTTTCACAATAATTGTGCTCCTTTTGTGGACATATGTTCATTTTCTTGGCTGAAAATGAATAGATGCAGAGAGATAAGTGCAAAAATCTTCACAATGAAGCCTACTGCTTCACTCCAAAACACAGAGCTCTCAAGCAGCCTGCCCTCTCTATTCCATTGTGTCCTGGTCTGGGCTGGACTTTGGATGTATTCTGACATCAGAGAATTGATTCGTCTCTAGAATTCTGACCCTGCAACTTCTGAACACATTTGTGACCCATTTTCAGGAGGAGGCCACTGAGTCCTTTAAGAAAACAGGAGCAGCATTGAAAAGGAAGGGATAAACCCTTCAAGCAAGTATCCCTTAGGTGAGGTGAGGTCAACAGTGAGAAGACAGCCTAGTTAAAAAATTTCTACACTACACTCTTTCCTTAACATCTAAACAGCAGGTAGAGGTTTGCTTCTGCCTCTATCTTGGCAGGGAGGGAAGGCAATGGAGCAGGAGCCAATCAGTGATGAAGGGGCGGGCTATATGAACTGTCCAATCAGGGGGGCCAAGGTAGGACGTCTCTCCTAGTGTCATGGCGTCAGTCTCGAGTCCTGAGTTCTGTACTGAAAGGAGATTGCTTTCTAGCTCGCGTTTTGTGACTTCACTTCACTGTGGCCTGCTTAGGAAAGAACCTGGGAGACTCTCAAGCCACGCAATGGTGAAGTTGTGGGATGGGAGGCCTGAAATGGGGTGGAAATGAGGGGAGGCCAGTTAGTGACCGGAAGCAACTATAGTAGCCGGGAGCCTCTGTGCTTAGCTTCAGAGCCTGGGATCCTCCTGAGCTGACAATGAGTCATCCCTGCCCCTTTTGCTCCTTGCTGGGGCAAAGCTAATTCTCTGTGCCTTGAACCCTATTCCCACTGTGACACTGCGAGGTCACAGTGTTGTCCAGGATACTTCCTACTGCCTTAGCACCTCCACCAGTCCGGGCAGAGGAAAGGCATAGGGGGAGACAGTACCTGAGATGTGAGTTTGGAGCTGGGTGCAGCTGTGGTGAGTTAGGTGCCTGGTCTCATTTCTGCCAGCAGCAGGTCTGGAGGATCTGAAGTTTGTAAGTATCTGTGATGCAGGACCTTATAGCCACGACTGCCCTCCTAAAACTTCAGCTCTTACATATTTATAGTGACCTCCTGAATATCCAGTAAGTCCTCATTTCCACAGTCATGATAGGTATCTACAAAGATCCTGAGATCTGAAAATAATGTGGCGATGTGCCTCCGTCGTGGAGCACTTATCAAACATCCAGTGAACTCCACTTGTGTTCCATACAGACCAATGCAAAGGAAATTTTTACTCTTTCTTAGTTATTTAGGTGACACCCCTTCTGCGAGTTAGACTGTTTATGTGAGAACTGCCATAGAGTTTAGCACTCTGGAAAAATGGAGCAGATGTAAAAGTATTAGCAAGGGCAGGGGAAAGTGCACCTGCTACGGAGATGGTTTGCCTGAGAAATCCCTGAATTAGGGCATTTGCATTGAGGAATAGATGTGATATGGGTAGGAGTGAAAGGGACAGGAGCGTCATTTCTGAATTAATGGCTGTAGAGCTTGGCCTGATCATAGACATTTTCTAAATAATGAACTGCTCTCTAACATAAACTTCAGGAGGAGCACTAGCAGAAAGAAGCCCGGAATAGAAGTTGCGCAGGGTATCAGTGGTTAGCCATGAAGGGTTTTCTGCTGAGGGTGGATCAAAGCAGAGTGGAAGGATGTGGAAGACAGTGGTATGATGAAAAGTGCCAATAGTAGGACTTACAACATAGAAGATCTCCTCTGAACGTCTGATTATACTCAGTGTAAGCGTGAAGGAATGATTGTGTGCTTGCTTCATGTGTGAGTTAGCCAGAAGCCACAGACCTGAAGAAAGGAACGGAACTTAATAATTTGATAAATGTCTTTTGTACTGATCAATTGATGTAATTTTTTTTTTTTTTTGAGACAGGGTCTGACTGTGTAGTGCAGGCTGGCCTTGAACTGAGTTATGTAACCCAGGCTGAACTCAAACTCACAGCAGTCCTCCTGCTTGAGCCTCCCTAGTGCTGGGATTACAGGCATATGCCACTACACCTAGCCATGTAATCATTTTTTAGTCAAAATCAGAAATTAGGAAACTGGCTTTGGTGTAGGTTAAAAAATTTTGTGGATAAAAGGAAAGCGGTTTCCCCCAGGAAATGGATTCCATGAGTGCTTGTTTTTGTAGAGAAACTGGATTCTAGAAATTTACTCTGAGCTATATGCCCCAAATTTTCAATTTTTAAATTTTGTTTTTAAATTTTGAGATCATATCTTAGTAAGTTACCCAGAGTGTTGCAATATTTTCATAGTTTCTGAGCCTCATTAAGCATTGGGATGACATGTATGTGCCATTATGTCGGTTTAAGGTTGGGGGTTCCTGATTGCTTATGATTTACCAAGATTTCAGTGCTTGGATAAAGTAAAAATCAGTGAATCATGGTTGTTCACCCCTTTATTCTCAAGCACTGGGGAGAATGAGACAGGAAGTGTTACAGCACCCAGACTGGACAACTGAGCAAGATCCTGTTTCAATATGAAATATAAAATCTGTGATTTATCTCCACTGAACAGCAACCCATTTAACATGCCCTAAGCCCCTGATAAATCTCCAGTAATGAAGGATACAAGCAAAATTATTCAATGGAAACCTTATTTTGAGTATTTTATTTTATTCTTTTTGCACACTAGGGATGTAGGGTACAATACTTGCTCATGATGGTAGACCACAGTAATGAATCACTACTCTGTCAGAAGCAGGCATTAATAGTGAAGAAGCAGTGATTTACAGTGCACTGTATTCAATAAAGTGAATGAGATACTTAGGATTTTTTTTTAACTATGGCTTTGTAATGTATATGTGTTCCTAAACTCAGATAAAGCAAGTGTGTTGAGCAGGTTTAAAGGCTCCAAAGCTTAGCAGTAATGTTTACTTGATCAGGTATATTCTGTACATTTTCAACACACTTTTTTATTTCATCTTCCTTTGGGGTGATCATGATAGTTTTGACTCAAGTAGTATATTTACTTTAACTCTTTTAAAATCTTCTGTAAAACATAATAGTCATCAGATTGTTTCCTTTTTTGAAAGCTGTATTAACCATGTTCCCCAGAGCAACTGAGTCGAGAACAATCTGAATAGTATTTGAAAAAGAGAATGTTACTCTAGATTCTTGTTTTTGCTTGTTTGCTTTGATTTGGTTTGGTTGTTGTTGTTATTCTTGAGAAGTGTCCCAATCTGATTGTATTGTCTGGCTTGCATCACTATAACAAGGGGAGAAAATAGAAATTTTAGTTGATCAGAGACAGACCTGAGCAGTAGAAACACACAAGCCCTAAAGAATGTGCAAGACTGAAGAGAAAACACTTCCATTCCTACCTCTAATTATGCTGATTCCTAGCTCTAACTCTTCTGATCATTTTAACCATGGGTAAACATTTGCCTTTCTATCCCACTTTGCCTACTTATGTAATCTCAGCTCCATTTCTATGACATTAAAGAGCTGAAGGGATGTCTGTTCACTACTATTATATGGGCGGGTGCTCCTGTATTTGGTGCATATATACTTATGATTGTTAACTCTCTCTCTCTTGAAGTTTTCCCCTAACAAATATGTAGTGAGCTTCTTTATCTCTTTTGATCATTCTTAGTTTGAAGTTCACATTGTCTGTAAACAGAATAGCTACCCCTCCTGTTTTTGGGTTCCTGTTGCGTAGAGTATTGTTTTCCATCCTTTACTTTCAGTCTATGACTTTCTTAAGTTAAATGTGTTTCTTGTATACAGCATGTTGTTGGGTCTTGTTTCTTAATGTCTTCTGCCAGTCTGTTTCTTTTGATTGGTGAATTGAGTTCCTTTATATTGCTGGTTATAGCTTATGCATAATGGCTTATCTTTTTCAAGTTATTTTACTACTGGTGGTTTCCTGATTTTCCCCACTGTTTAACCGCTTACCCTATCTGGTAGTTTCTTTTTGTTATTGCTCTTGGAACTGTAGTCATTTTTATCCCTATCTAGATACCTTTCAATACTCTTTGTAGGGAAAGTTTGGTGGTCTCAAATTTCTTCAGTTGTTCTTTACATGAAAGTGTCTTATTTCTCCATTAATTTTGAAACATAGTTTTGCAGGGTATGTCTGTCTTGGGTGGAAGTTGTTTGCTTTCAGGACTTGAAATATTTCTCTTCAAACTGTTTTTGATGTAAGGGTTTGTGTTGAGAATTCTGCCTTGATTCTAATGTGCTTTTCTTTGTAGGTGATCTGTTCTTATCTCTAACAGCTTTTAATATTTTGTTCTTGTGCTGAATTTCTGGGATTTTGATTACTGTATGTATGGCTGTAGGTTTATTTTGGTCATAGCTAATTGGAATGGTATGTACCTCATTTATCTGTATGTCAGGCCCTTTTCCTCTTTTCCTATGCTTGAGAAACTTTCTGGTATTCTGCAAATAGCCATTTTATGTCATTTGTGTTTACTCCTGCTTTTTCATGGACAATTATCATATATATATATATATATATATATGCATATATATATGTATATATATATATATATATATATATATATAAAATTTTTTGCTTTGTCTTTCAGCTGTTGAACTTTTATTTTTAGATCACTTTTTTTTTTTTTTTGGTACCAGGAATTGAACTCAGGACCTTGCACTTGCCAGGCAGATGCTTATGCCACAGAGCTTTATCCCTGGCCCTGATCACTTGTTATTTTTAAAAGATTTTTCACAATCTCTAGCCCTTATCCTGTCTTCAAGGTCTGAAAGTGTGTCTTCAGTTTCTTTCCAGTGGTTTTGCCAGATTTCAATGGAATTTTTAGTTTCATGATTTCTGTTTGAATCCATTTCATGCATTCTATTTCTTTCCTATACCGAATCATTGAAGGTCTCTATCACTTTCCTGTCCTACTCTGTGCTTTTATCTATTTCTACTCTATTAGAGTTCCTGAGCAATTCCTTCATTATTATTGCTTTTTTTTAACCTGAGGGACTATTTCTTATCTGATTTCCTCTATAGCCTCATGGATTAGTTTGTTTACTTTGCTAACATTTTATAAATTTCAATGTTTTGTCTTCTGGGCTTGTTCTGTGTGAGCTGGAGGTCTGAGCTTGCATCTTGCTTCTGTTGTCTTGTCATTTTCTATTGAAAAGTTTTTATTTTATTTTCTGTGTTGATCCCTGTAAGTTTGTGTAGTAGGTAGCTATATCACTAGTATCAAAGCCTCTCTAGGAAAGTTTGTACTTCAGGGATGTCTTCTGTGCATAGAAGATTCTGGATTTCTGTACTGAGATTCTACCTTCTCGATTAATTAAGTATGAGATGTTGGTATGTGTTTGGTGCTGCAGTGCAGTGAGGTCATCACCCCAGAGCTTTCCCAGTATTGTTACAGAAGGTTACAACAGATATGACTGCCTAGCTAAACTAGTGTAATTAGCAATAATAATAGCATCAAGTACAGTTTAGAAACTTACACACTGTGATAAGTATTAATTTTGTACCCTAAACCATAGAAGCAAAATCTACAGTTATGTAACAGAACTGATCATAAATTGGGAGCTTGTAAGCAAAGTGTTTCCGCTTGCAAGAGTGACTTTACCCTGTGGTGGGGAACTTTAAGAAGGATAGTGTATAAAACAGAGATAATGGAAAATAAATAAAATAGAGACAAACCTGTAGGACAACCGATTATCATACAAGCTTAAACTAAAGAAGGCAGAAAAGAAAGAATAAAAGAGTAGGGAAAAAGACTGTTGAAGTTAATCAGAAAAATTAGAGAGTCTATTCTTATGAAAACATAGTTAAATCTAGGGAGATAAATTGAGGAAAGGGGGAAATGAGATGAATAAATTGGAATAAAAATATAGATACAAGGCAAAAAACAAAAAACAAAACAAAACAAAAAAACAAGAGAAAAGTGACAAACTAGTAAAAAAGAAAAACCAAACAGAATTCCTCTGGTGTCTACTGGGAGCCCAAAACTACTGGATAACACTGCCAAGCCTCTAGTTGTTTTTATACTGGATTTGAGGCTGATTTTTGCCTCCAGATGTGGGGGCGGGGAGTGGGGGGTGCTGTCTTCAGTCAGTACTTTCCATATGTGCCTTAGCACCCTGCTTCCTTACTGATTTTCTTATGTCTCCAATTGCTGTGCTGCTTTTGTAAAAAGACAGGAGGCTGCTCCCAGTCCCATGTACCATTGACTTTTCCTGGTCCTTGCTTAGCCTTCTGTGTTCCTCTTTCGCGGGCAGTTGTCTGTCCTCTCAGGTCATTTGTTGCAGGTTGGGGTGGGACGCAGTGTGTTCCTCTGCTCCTATTATTGCCATTTAGGGCTGCTCAGTCCCAGTTCTTAATGCCTCCTGAGGAGAGAGTGGTAACTTTCCACTGGTTACCTTACAGCCATGGCTGCAAACCTCTGGCTGCAGACTGTTACTTTGTCAGTGAGATGAAGTAGAGTGCTTTTTGGAGCCTTTTTGCTCCTGCCTCTTAGGTGGTGACAGCCCTAATCTGCATGGTCTGATGGTATAAGGCTCTTTTATTCCTGTGCTTCTCTGACTGGGTTGGAGGGGTTAGCTATTACATTTCCTCCGCAAACCTGTAGTCTTTAATCTTGTTCCTAGAGGTTCCAGTTAGCACTCTGGTGCACAAAAGGAAAGGGAAAAAAAGAAAGGAAAAGAAAAGGAAAAAGGAAAGGGAAAGGGAAGGAAAACTGGCCAGTCATCAGGGAATCTCTTGTGTAGCACTGATTTTGGTCTCAAGATGTATGTCCCTCCTCTCTGCCAGTTACCTATATTTTAGTTGAATTCCTCTGAGTAGCTCTGAATGAGGCTCTTACTCTATTCAGCCATATTATCTCCCTTCACAAGTAAAATTTTTTGTGTTTTCATTGATAATCAGGTGAAACATTTGGGTTTTTGTTAGGGTTAGGCTTGATATCTCATGTGTGAAATTCCAGAACTTTCAGCTACAGGAGGAGAAGTAGAAGTTTGAAGTTTAAACGTACAGGTTACCTTGTATGTTCAAGGGCAGCCTGAACTACATCAAAAACACATGAGTGAATATTGTAGTTCAGCATTAAACTGCATGCTCAGTGTGCCTGTGGACCAGTATTATATCTTTCTAGTGAGGAAAAAAAAAATTGGAATTGCATAGCTAACCCTTCCCTACCATTTATAGTACTTTTAAGTTAGAATCTATATCAAATTTATTCTTTATAATTGAAGGAAAATGTTTTATATCCTGATGGAATTTTTTGTGAATATCTACTTTTTAGAAAAATATTTTCTTTCTTGTATTATACACAGCAAAAGTGTATGGAATACCTGTTGTATGAATATTTTTAAGTGCTTTATAATTAACAGTTTCTAATGGTATTTTTGATGGATGATAAATTTCTCCCTAAAACCATCTATGTATATATATTGATTGAGGTAGTGGATGTGTCTCTGACTGAAAATGTGCTGTTTATGATTCAATTGCAGGGAAATTTTATATTTGCAGTTTGATGCTAGTTCCAGACCAGGAAAGTCTCTTGCTAAACTTCCATTCTAATCTTTAAAATATGATCCTTTTTCTTTATTCATCAAGATGGTTAGTTAGCAAATGTGTAGCGTTGTTCCTTCTCCTTTCATTTTTTTACTGAATAGAAAATAAGATTTCTGGGTTGAATGCTGACATATAGATTAAAAGTAAAGCAAATGATTGAAGTAATCAATGAAAAGATGAATAGAGTACATTGTATAAAAATACCAAAATCAAATTTGATTTTCCTAGACTATGCTCAATGTGAAAGGTCTTATACCTTGGCCATCTCATGCCTGTTTGCAGTGTTTCAAATGCATGCCTTTTCCTGTAGTCAGTGTTTCCAAAACTGAACTAGTTGTCCAACTCTGACTTAAGAACTTAATATATTGGTCTCATTTTTAGATTACACTACAGTGAATTTCAAGACTTATAATTCAATAGATAGATAAAATCACAATGTAATGCTTAGCAGGTTATTCAGCAGTATAAATGTTTTAAGTTGCTATTTAGTCTGTGTCACCATTTAAATTTCACCATTTTGTCTTCATTCTGGTTTGGATTTCAGCAGATACAACAGCCATGCTTGTTGAGAAATATTGGAGCTTGTCTCAGGTTATTCTTTTTGGCTTCTTGACTTTCCCATGGTTTCTCCAGCAAATTTCCTCTTGTTGTGCTTGCTGATGAACCTGTTCACAGTGCAGAGGAACTGACTCACCGGCACACTATGTGGAGTGAGTGCATACTTCACATAACCATGTACTTGTCTGCTTTTCCCATCTCTAAAATTATGTTCAGTATCATCATCAATGGTGGTCAATGTATTGTGCCTCCACTTCTGTATCACGTGTGTCCTGGGCTCTATAGATGTTCTCGTTCTTTCCCCTGTGCTACATTAAATTTTTGCTCAGTATTGTGGGCTATGCCCTGCATTTGGCTGTTTCTCTGACCGTGTTACAGTATGCATTTTACCCTCTGTGACAGTGTCTACCTTGTGTCTTCATCCTGGGACGTGTTCACTTATAGGAATTATGTTGACAAGAGTATGTTTCTATGTTGACTTGTGAGGCTAATGTTATCCAAGATTTTCCCTGCTATAATTTCCACCAGCAGTGGGACTTGTACAGAGGAGAAATCCTACTTATCATGCTTGTGGTGTCATCAGTTGCTTAGTCTGCATTGTCTTCACCTATGTCTTCATTTTGTCGGTCATCTTCTGTGTCTGTGCTTCTGCTTAGAAGCGGCAGATTGCCTTTCATAAGGATATAATTTACCTCACTGTGTTTGGCAATTGCTCTGACCCTTTCTTTGTTGGTTCTTTCCAACCCAAATTCTAAAATATCTCAAAAGAGACTCTGCAGAATCAGTTACAGAATGTCAACAATCCTGTCACTTTTAGCCTAAGGAGAAATGATCAGTGGATCAACAGAAAAAAAGTTTTTCCCATCAAATTCTCCTCTTCAAGTTTTGAGGCTAGAGATCTAGTAAGTAGGAACACACTGGATTCAGTGTTTGTTCATTTTCTTCGATTCACCAGTTCTCTTCCTTTCCCATTCACCTCCCTAATATATTCTGGTTTTCTTTTTGTTTATTTTTCCCATTCTTTCTTTGCTTCATTTCTCTATGCCTTTAAAAAAAATTTTTTTATTTTAAAGAGAAAAAAGGAAAAAGCAGAAAAATCAAGTAGCAAAGAAAACTAAAAACTAAAAAAAAAACAAAAAGGGAATGACAACAACAGCACACATCAACAATAGTTATATAGGTTTTCAAAACAAGGTGATAGGAATTTAACAATGTTTGTTATACTACTACTGTTATCTTCACTGTAGTTGCTCAGGTTATCAGATACACAAATAAAACAAAACAGCAAAATGGGACAAAACATTAGATTTCAAGAATAAGACAGAAGGAAATCCCCCACAGTTGCCACAGTGAACACTGCCATCCCCCAAATAGATGCCCAGGCCACCATCCCTAGACCTGCAAAGTCAATCAAACAATACAAGCATCAAGCTATTCCTTTTACCTCAGTTGCTATCATCTCACCCTGAGTCCTCGGAATCAGCCAGCTGCTTACCAGCGTGAGAGAGGGATGCTCTTCTGGTTTCCCAGCCTGCGCACCACATGGCTCATGGGAAGGCATGGTTCATCTTCTTGCTGAGTCTCTTCCCAATGCCCATGTCAGAGCCTGCTCACAGGATGGTGTGGTTCTGCTTCTGGCTGAATCTCTTCCTGATCCCCATTGTGGAGCCTGGCTCATAGCAAGGCATGGTTCATCTTCTTGCTGAGTGTCTTCCTAATCTCCATGGCAGAGCCTGGCTCATGGGAAAGTGTGGTCCATCCTCTTGCTGAGTCTCTTCCTGATCCCTGTGGCAGAACCTGACTCCTCTGTGCCTTTTATTTCTTATTTTCCTTTCTCTACTTCTATTCCTCCTTACTTCCATTTAATGTTCTTATACCTTTTCTTTTTTTATTTGCCTCTCTCATAAATCTCCCCCACTTTACTGTATTTCTCCCTTCATTAATTATTATTAGTTCCACTGCAAATAGCCCTCCAATTTGTCTATTGTTTCTATTGTTGTTAAATAGAAATAGCCGACTTTACTGAAAGACGTTTACTGTTTGATTTCTTAATTTGATAGTATACATAGTCAATAGCCTAGTCCAATTAGAATATTTTATTTTTTCCTAAAGAACCCCAGACTCTTATTTCTTCTATTTTTCCCAAGCCATATGAATGGCTAATCTGTATACTATATATTTTCGTGTTCTGACCATTTTGTATATGTGAATAATTCAACATTGCTTCTTTCTTTTCAACATGGTATTTACAAGATGTTGTAGCATTTTCCATTTATGAATGTATATTATTATGGAAGACTTAGATCTTTGGTGATTCCTCAGTTTGTACAGATTTGACTTGTTTCTACATTTTAGCTTTTATGAAGACTAAATTGAAATGTAATTGTAAAATGCATTCCTCCTGAGTGCTAGGATTACAGATATGCCCCTCCATGCTTGGTTCTCAATTCAACATTTTATGAGAGGAGTTAAGATATCCTAGGCTGTGATTCTCAACCCTCCTTTAGGAATTATATGACTGATCCTTTTGCAGGTAGTGACCTTTGAGGATGTGGCTGTGAATTTCACTGTGGAGGAATGGGCTTTGCTGAGTCCATCCCAAAAGAAGCTGTACAGAGATGTGATGGGGGAAACCTTTAGGAACATGGCTGCTATAGGTAAGGAGGACATCTGTTTCTCACTTTTACTCTCTGAGAATATCATTTGTTTGTCATCAGTGCTATTTTCTTAAAAAGAATGTGAAAACATTTTGAAGAATAGCTCTGACTTGGTTCCATTATATCATGAATCTAATTGAAATCTATTAATTTTTATGTGTTATTATAATGAGTCCTTATATTTCTATGTCTATAATTCAGGAAGTGCTGGGGACAACCAGGAAGTTGAAAAAGCATGCAAAAATTACTGGAGATATCTAAGGTAATTTGCACTCACAAGGAAAAAGAATATTTCTCAGGAGTCAGTCTCAAGAGTCAGTGAGCAGAAACATAACCAGCAAGAAAATGAGACAAAGTTCAGTTTAATGTCACAAATATTCTTCAAAGAAGTATACAGGTTGAGTACACAAAATGTGAAAATTTATTCAAAACATGTATGTAATTGCATTTAGGTATTGTATATAGATGTATATGAAAAGAATAAACTGAGTTTTGACAGCAACCCTTCTGTAGGATATCTATTTATGTATGCATGTGAATATAACACATTCAGTATCTGAAGATTGCTAACCTTTTGGCAGAGTTCAAAGTACAAATGAATTCTAGTGTTTCAATATGTTTTTCAAGTCATTGTCCAAAAAATTGAGTCCGTTTTGAGTTAGTATTATCGCAAGATGCCCTCCAACTTTGCTGGTGGAATGCTAAGTACAGTCACTATGATGATTGGTATGAAGATATTTCTAAAGTTGGTCAAGACATATGTCTCCTGTGTATATTCTCAAAAGAGTCAAAATACTTAATACACATGCATTCATTCCCATATGCAGTGCAGGCCAATTTAAAACAAGTTGGCCCTTCAATCAACTTAGATATTTATCACTGAATGCATGGATAAGGAAAACTGTCAAGAGTTTCTGTGCACTTGTACATTCTTGTAAACCCAGCACTCTGAGAAATAAAATCTTCAGAACTGCAAGTTGAAGCTCTACCTGAACATCTTAATAATTAATGAGAATCTCAAAATGAGAAATAAAAAGCTGGAGATTTTATGCTAAGATCTGTGTTTCATTCCCATCACTGAATAGAAATAGGAAATGTACTATATAGTCAGCTAAAAAGATAGATAATATCATGTCCATTGACAAAAGAAATAGATGGGTCTTCCTCCCATAATGTTAAGTGAAATAACTCAGATGCAAGATGTGAGATGTCACATAGTTTCTTATATATGAGGAGGAGGCAATAATTACAAATTAGAGACTAAAATAAAGAAGAGTTGATAGCAAAAGGAAAGATTGACTTTTTAGGGGTGGGAAAGACAATCAGGATAGGGAGAGCGTGATGGTGGAAATGGCATCAAAATGATCAATACATTATACATGTATGTATCCATTACCTGAAATGAACATAAACATTCTGTGTTTCAAATATACCAACTTTAACATTGCCAAATAAAAACCACTCTTTTGGGAATTGCTGTTTTTTAATGTATCTTGCAAGGCGCTCAGTTAATTCATTATCAAAATTTCTTAGCAGGCATCAAAACAGAACTTATTCTGGTAAAACAGTAATGTGGATACCCATTTTAATACCATGTTTTTCTTTACAGAAATGAAGAGGTAGACAGATGCTATCAACATAAAGCTTGGAATCAGTATAAAGAAGTATTCCTTTGTACTCCAGCTGCTAATGTGAATGTGAAAGAAACACACACACCCAGTGATGTTCAGGTCCATGAAAGAAATCACACTGCAGGGAAACCTTATGTATGTAAGCAGAGTGGGACAGCTTTCAAGTGGTGCAGTAATTGTGAGAGCTATGAAAGGACTCACCCTGGGGAGAAATGCTATATATGCAAGCAATGTGGGAAAGCTTTCAGCACACGTGGATATTGCACAATACATGAAAAAATTCACACTGGGGAGAAACCATATGTATGTAAGCACTGTGGGAAAGCTTTTACCACACGTGGAAATTGTCAAACACATGAGAGGCTTCATAGGGAGAAACACTATGTGTGTAATCAATGTGGTAAACTTTTCAAGACTCATATTGATTGTCAAAGACATGAAAGGAACCACAGAGGTGAGAAACCCTATGTATGTAAGCAATGTGGGAAAGCTTTCACAAGAAATAGTACTTGTCGAACACATGAAAGAATTCACACAGGAGAAAAACCTTATGTATGCAAGCACTGTGGAAAAGCTTTCAGCAGATGCAGTGAATGTAAAACCCATGAAAGAAGTCACACAGGGGAGAAATACATATGTAAGCAATGTGGAAAAGCTTTCATCAGAAACACTCATTGTCGAAGACATGAAAGAACTCACACTGGGGAGAAGCCTTATGTATGTAAGCAATGTGGGAAAACTTACACTACACACAGATCTTGTCAAATACATGAAAGGCTTCACACTGGGGAGAAACCCTATATATGTACGCAATGTGGGAAAGCTTTCAGTAGGCCCAGTGACTGTAAAACACATGAAAAGACTCACACAGGGGAGAAACCCTATGTATGTAAGCAATGTGGGAAAGCTTTCAGTAGGCCCAGTGACTGTAAAACACATGAAAAAACTCACACAGGGGAGAAACCCTATATATGTACACAATGTGGGAAAGCTTTCAGTACTCCCAGTGGCTGTAAAACACATGAAAAAACTCACACAGGGGAGAAACGCTATATCTGTAAGTATTGTGGGAAAGCTTTCAGCAGAAATACTTATTGTCGAAGACATGAAAAAACTCACACTGGGGAGAGACCCTATGTATGTAAGCAATGTGGGAAAGCTTTCACCACACAAGAATATTGTAAAATACATGAAACAATTCACACTGGGGAGAAACGCTACCAATGTAAGCAATGTAGGGAAGCTTTTATAAGTTATAGTAAATATAAAATACATGAAAGAACACACACAGGGGAGAAACCTTATGTATGTAAGCAATGTGGGGAAGCTTTCATAAGGTTCAGTGAATGTAAAATACATGAAAAAACTCACACAGGGGAGAAGCCCTATATCTGTAAGCATTGTGGGAAAGCTTTCATCAGAAACACTCATTGTCAAAGACATGAAAGGACTCACACTGGGGAGAAACCCTATGTATGTAAGCAATGTGGGAAAGCTTTCACTACACACAGATCTTGTCAAATACATGAAAGACTTCACACTGGGGAGAAACCCTATATGTGTACCCAATGTGGGAAAGCTTTTAGTAGGCCCGGTGACTGTAAAATACATGAAAGAACTCACACAGGGGAGAAGCCCTATGTATGTAAGCAATGTGGGAAAGCTTTCAGCAGAAACACTCATCTTCGAAGACATGAAAAAATTCACACTGGGGGGAAACCCTATATATGTAAGCAATGTGGAGAAGCTTTCATGAGTTACAGTGACTACAAAACACATGAAAGAACACACAAATGGGAGAATCCGTATGTATGTAAGCAATGCGGGAAAGTTTTTACCACACATGAAAACTGTCAGAAACATGAAAGAATTCACTTAGGAGAGAAACCCTATATATGTAAGCAATGTGGGAAAGGTTTCACCACACGTGGAGACTGTCAAAAACATGAAAGAGTTCACACTGGGGAAAAACCCTATGTATGTAAGCAATGTGGGAAAGCTTTTACCAGACGTGAATCTTGTCAAAATCATGAAAGAATTCACACTGGGGAGAAACCCTATATATGTAAGCAATGTGGGAAAGCTTTCACCACAAAAGCATGTTCTAAGATACATGAACGAATTCACACTGGGGAGAAACTCTATGTATGTAAGCAGTGTGGGAAAGCTTTCACCAAAAAGTCATCTTCTCAAGCACATGAAAGAATTCACACTGGGGAAAAACCCTATGTATGTAAGCAATGTGGGAAAGCTTTTGCCACACGTGGAAATTGTCAAATACATGAAAGAATTCACACTGGGGAGAAACCCTATGTATGTAAGCAATGTGGGAAAGCTTTCTCCACACAGGGATATTGTCATATACATGAAAGAATTCACACTGGGGAGAAACCCTATGCATGTAGGCAATGTGGAAAAGCTTTCAGTAGTCATAGTCAATGTAAAGTACATGAAAAGGTTCACACTGGTACTAATCCTGTGTATGTAAGCAGTGTGGGAAAGCCTTCCCAGGCACAGTGAATGTAACGTATGTGAATGAACTTACACTGTTAGAAAATCTATGTTATAAGTATGTGGGAAAACAGTCACCACATGAAGATCTTGTCCAATAAGTGAAAAATTTCACACTGGTGAAAAAGCCCAGGTATGTGAGAAATGTGGAAAAGCTTTCACCAGGCACAATAAATGTAAGATACTTGAGAACTCATACAGGGAACAAACTCTATATATGTAAGCAATGTGGGAAAGCTTTCACCACATATAGATCTTGTTAAATTCATGAATGAATTCACACGGGTGGATATATATGCAACACTGGAAAGCATTCAGCAGGTGCAGTGAATGTAAAATACACAAAATAGCTCTCAGTGTGGATTAATCCTATGTACGGAAGCAATGTGTGACTACTTTCAGCACACATGATTTTCATGTATACAAAAGAACTTACTGAACAGAAATCCTATGTAGATAAGCAATATGGGGGAAATGCCAGTCCACACATATTGTTAAATACATGAAAGAAGTCTCATCGGGGAGAAAGCTTATATATGTAACCCTATTTTGAAAATCCTGTGAAAATTTATCACAATGGAGACCTGAAGAAATAATTAATACAAAAAACCTCAATTTTTCTTTACTGATATTTCAGAAAATACAAATCTCAGGTGGTGCTGTCTTACAATACCTACATTGTGTGGTTTTCAGTAAGTCACTTATACATATCCAGATTATCTGTAGAGTTTAATATAAAATACCAAGTTGACATTATTTTGTAGTTTTGAATGTCTCTGTTTAATCCAGTGTCTTTTAATTAAACATAGTGAAATGAAGTGTTCTTTTTACATTCAGATATGATTAGTGTCTACATAGTTAATGTTATGTCTTTGAGATTAGGAGGTGTAACCCACTAAAAATACTTCATTTTTACATTGTTTTCTGTTAATTGTTGGGCTATGGCCACTGTGTTTGTTTTAAAATTTTTGGTTCGAGCCAGGTGTGGTGGTGCACACCTGTAATACCAGCACTCGGGAGGCTGAGGCAAGAGGATTGTTGTGAGTTCGAGACCAGCATGTGTTACAAAGTGAGGTCAAGGCCAGCCTGAACTGCATAGGGAGACCCTGTCTCAAAAAGAGGAAAAATATTTTTTTTGATCATATCCTCCATGTTTTGTATAAAACATGATATTTCTGAATTTGTTCCCACATTTTGTATTAAGATTTATATTTTTAGAGGCTTGTGAACATGTATTTTTGACAAAGTTTAGGTGCTTTTCACATAATTTGTAGATTAGTGAATGGTATGTCTTTCACGTTGTGAGAAGATACCTACTTGTATCTTAATTTCATTGTATATTATATCATGTATATAATGTTGCATGAGTTTCTTTTTTATTGAAGCCAGTATCATCCTTTAAATCATTTTTATGTTTCCTTGCCATTAAAATTTTTGTTGTGATATTTGTATTGCAGTGAAATTAATTTGGTGTTAATTTTTCTACCACACATACCAAAAGTAAACTGTGCTGCTGTGAATTTGACTGTTCCTGATCAGCAGAGCCATAACTTTTACACAAATTTATGACATTATAGCAATGTCTACAGAAAGTATCAATGATGATGTGATTTATCAATAACAACACTTCAAAAGGAAGTCTTGTCCACTGTCGAGCTGGTCTGGGGAGAATGGCTGGTATTGAATGTACAAGGCAAATGCCTTTATTCTATTCCCTGATGCTGTGATTCCATTCTATCTTTGGTAATTATTAGTTTTAGCCTAATTCTCTGAATTAATGGTGTGAAGGAAAACCTAACTCATGTGAGGTATCAATCAGTTTGGTAAAAGGAATTTATGAAGTTATAATTCAGATTGTTTTTTCTTTTATCAGTTTTTGAGACAAATTTCTACAGTGCCATTTCTCATTATTCATTGTTCATTTCTCATTGTTCATCAGGACTGAACGATTGTTCACAACTGCCTGATATTTGCAGTATGTACCAGTTGCCTTCAAACACACGCTGGGCCATGGTGTGCGTATGAGTCCCAGTTGGTCTCCTCTGGGTGCAGTTTTTGCTTTTTTTAACATTGATGATATTTTTAAAGCATTTAATACAGTGTTCTTGAATACAAAAGCTACTCAAGTCTGATGGCGTTATGTTGTTACAAATCTATGATATCGTGAAAATGTACATGAGCACTGCATTAAGTATTCCTAATCCAGTGAGTATAGCTTGTCCTAGTCTTAATTATGCTTACACACATAAATTACCAATAATATCTTCTAAATATATGTCTGTTTTGTATCTGAAATATCTAATATAATTCATGGACAAAAGATACTGTACAATGTCAATCTTTACACCCAACATCATGTGGCCAACTTCCCTGCAGAACATGTCTGCCCACCATCCTCAGGAAGATGTATATTACATGACATTCACCCTGAGTGCATTCACTTTCTCATTACTTTACCATGAAAATAAAAGATGGTGGTCCTATCGATGCATGCTTATAATCCCAGCAACTCAGGATACTGAGGTGGGTGAAGAAAAAGTTGAGTCCAGCCTACTTGACTTAATGAGACCCCGTCACAAAATATATCTGCAAGTTCTGCAGAGGTAGCCCAGAGCTTTTGTATTCCTAGGTTTATTCCCCAGTATAAAATTGTTTTAATAGTAACCATTACATATCAGTCTTCTTTTTCACTTGACCACTTAACAGTTTGTGCCAGCCATCACTCAAGAAACACATTTGTTTATGGATTGTAATGAGCATCGTAGGTCAGGTGTCATTTTAACCAGCTGATTCTTGTATTGAATACATTTGATAAAATTATCATTTTTGTACTTCCTATTGTACTATTATATATAAATTACCAAAAATATGCAATTTTTGATGATCTTATATTTAAAGAATTGGACTGGCAAGTGATTTATGTACCAAGGTGTAAGCCAAATATGACATCTTTAGTCACAGTAGCAGGAGAGGCTGAGATATTATGATCATGAGTTTGAAGCTAACTTTGGGGGCCTCAGCAAATTATGAAACAGTTATCTATACCTGCATTTGAAGTTTAAGGAAAGAAACAATTTGAGCTCAAGAATATATTCATGGGGTAGGATAAAAGGATTACTATTGCAAATCACTGTGATTTGATTGTTCAGGAAATACACTTTTCATGATAATATTTGAGCAGCAGTCACATATATGTCTATATCAAGCAAAATATAAACAGTCAAACATGAATCAGCCAAGAATCTTAAGTTCTGAGTGTGGAAATTAAAAACTTTGTTTTCTCAATGTTGAAGGTGGTGTTTTGGGTAGAAAATAATATTGGATGACAGCAAAGTAAAAGGCTTATATACAATTTTAAAATGTCTGCACAAACATGGAAGCAATACAACAACAAAGAAGCATGAAGAAATAACGTACAAAATGGAAAAATTTGCCTGATACTCCATGAGATCTACCATCTAAAAAAAAAACAAAACAACAACAAGACAAACAGAACAGTGAAATGAATACACATTTGTCAGAATAAATACAGTGCCAATAAATACCTGAAAACTTGTTGAGCATTTTGCCCAACATAGAAATGCATATTGAAACATTGTCTCATTCCAGGCAAAACACATCACCACAAACTCAAAAGAAAGTTCATCAGGCTGCAGGGAAAGAGGAACCATCCAACATCATTGGTGGAAATGTAAGTAGTTCAACCAGTAGCAAAGTCAGTGTACAAAATATTAAAAACACATTAAGTAGTAATTCCTTTCAGTGTAGTGCTTCCTTTTGTGGGTATCTTTCCCAAAGAGTTAAAGGCATCATTTTTTTTTTTTGTACCGGGGATTGAACTCACAACCTCGCATTTGCCAAGCAGGCACTTACCCACTGAGCTAAACCCCTGCCCAAAGGCATCATATTTCTATGACCTGTGCAAATTCCTGTTTAGTACTGCAATATTCACTTTTTCTGTGGGGCAGCAGCAGTTAGCACTGCTCTGTCAGCCACAAGATACCAAGGATAAATAATACTCTTCAGTGTACTTCATTTAGTAAATTATATGTGATATTTCACTGTGAAATGGGCTCAATATTAGATTTTTCTACTACACTATAGGTCAGCATAAGCATAATAAGCATTTAAATATAGCAAGGGTGGCACTATTGTGTTCATTAGATTTGGTATGTTAGATGTACATTCAGCAATTTTAACTCAATGTTTTTGATTGCTGCAGTATTTACACTTTGTACCTCAAGGAAATCTGTAAACATTTCACAGATTTGCACAGGTGGTGATGTGCATAACACCAACCTGATGACGTGCTCTCCTGAGTGCAGTGCTATTAGTCACTGTACTTCAGTGAAACACATGTTTACACATGTATATAAAAGGTTTTTTCTACTTTCCTTATAAAAGAGTTTAAATTTCCTTGTATAATCAGAGGGTGAATACCTCTATAATGAGTGTCTAAGTGCTTAAAATTGGGAACCAGTGAATGTTTAATGAAGCTAGAAAGTTAAGAACAAGAAGAACCAGTAAAACAGGCATAGTCCAAGAGGAGACTTTAAACTCCCATAAAATAAGCCTAATAAAGATCTGTGTTCAAAGATTTATTGTTGGAGTCTGATGTTCTTGAATGATGACAGCACCAAAAATCACATGTGTTTAAGACAATTCGAGATGCAGAAGATTCTCTCTTTTTTTAAAATTTTATTTTACAGAGAATAAAACAAAAGAGGACAGAACAACGAAGATCAGAACAGAACAATACAAGCAACACAGCACTTCACAACATATCTCTTTCTTTGAAATAGTTGAGCATAGCTTCACAAACAATATCAAACATAACAAAATAGAATAAAAATATTCAAGAGAATTAAACTATTACAAGGCATTCTGAACCAATAACAGAAGATAAAAAATGGCTACTATAATATCTCATTTTCCATAAAAATTTGTTTATATTATTACATATATTAAAATCCAGTAAGACACAACATGATAGATCCAATGGTAATAGAAGAACAAAAGCATGGTAGGACCTCAAAGCAAGATGATATTAAATCAGCAATGGCTGCCTTAATGTCTTGTTTTCTTCAAAATAGCTGTTCATACCATCACACATAATAAGGTCAAACAAAACAGAATAAAACCATTCCAACCAATGAATGAAAACATTACAAGACTTCAAAGCAATATAATGGGGAACCATGATTACTATAGAATCTTATGTACTCTTACCTTTTCTTACACTAGGGAGACTATACGGTATTTATACATGTGAGTTTGATGAGGATTCTCTTTTCCACGGTTTTTTTGGCTCACCAACGCCAAGTCCTCTTGCAAGACAACACTTTTTCCTCATGACAGTTGTTTCCCACTCAGATAATGACTCACATATCAAATTATTTTCTCTAGAAGGATACACACAGATATGCAGGCTTCACCAGGTCATGCTTATGACAAGATTAAAAATCCAAAACCAATACAATCTTAGTAAAATTCATATTAATACATGCATGTAATGTATTTTTATGTTGGTTATCAGAATGTTGTACATGTACACAGCTCATCTGAATTCTTTATTTCACCTTTCCGTTTCCTTTCTGCCCCTCCATCATTTCTTCATCTTGTTTCCACTTGTAAAATACCTATTTCCAATTGTAGATCTTTAATTTTTGTTATAAAAGAATCGTTAAAAGCATACCTTTGATAGTAAAGTGGATGACCTATACTTAGCAGTTTCCAAAATATACAAATATAGAAAGATTTCAGCATCTTTCATATGTTTCTAAATATGATCCACAGAATAAGATTTCAATGAAAAGGCTCCCAAATGATGGGGACGAAGTCACATTATGACCCTGGAGTTGGAGAGCCACAGGTGTGCAGCACGAGCATGTGATGATCACAAGTATATGAGTTCAATACATGAAAACATCAGATTCATCTACCAAAATCTTTGATGCAGGACTTCCTGTGTTTTGTGACACAAGTTTTGCTCTGGTATATCCAGCAAGTGTGTTGAGGGATGTGACAGCAGTGAGGGTCATCATAGTCCCTCTCTATCCACATGCATATTCTAACAGTTTAGTCAGATCTAGTATTAAAAATTCCAAATCTGAAAATGACAAGGTTCAAATAGTGTCATTCTCAGTAGCATGATTAAATCTCATGCCACTCTGTCATTTATCTCCATTGATCTCATAATATAACAATTGTGTGATGTCATACCATGAAAAGGAAGAGGAGGTCAATAAAATGGCAACATTCAGTGAAGGCACATTCACATGACACCATTTACATTATGATTTTAATAACAATTTCAGTATTAAGTAATATACATATCTACCTGTGCCTAATTAGTGAATTAAATATTTTCATGTTTGTGTATGTATATAAAATTCTATATGTGTGTATGTATGTGTATTTGTTATTTCTAACTTCTATTGGAAGCATATATTGGGCACATGGAATTATATGCCCATTAGAGAACAAGACACTCTGCTTTTATTTTAATAGTTTCATGACTTATATTGTCTGGCTTCCTACAACACAAGAAAAGTCAGAAGTGGTTTGAAGGAGTCACATAACTGACAAGCTTGCCAAATTATGACAAGCCTATACATTGCCCAAGAACAACCACTGTTCCACTCCCATGTCTAAATCACACAGATTCTTGAAAACTATCTATCTTTGTCCCAGGGCAATTCCTTGGTTTCATGTTGGGTGTGATTGAATCTGAGAGGGAATAAACCTGGATCAGGTGAAAATTTATGAAAGGAAAATGCTTTTTTTGACATTTATATATACTGCAGAAAAGACTTTGTGGGTTTATGGTAATGGATGTGAGGTCAAGAAACATTTTCAAATGGCAAAGAGAATAGAAACATCATCAGGCAGACAGCACCAGGAAACAAGCATCACCTGGGACCTTGGGAGAAATACTGAGGCTGAGGGAACAGGAGAGAGTTCCCGCTTGAGCTCTTTCCCAACCCAGTTTGATTTCAGGTAAGTATGTAGACCTTTTCTTATTCTCAAAGGCATTTTTATTTGTCCATTTTTAAATACACATAGTGTCTTAGATTTTCTTCTTTTCTACTTTATCAGGTAATATAAAATGAATCAAGCACTGTCACAATGTCATCTTCAAAGATCTAGATTCATCATTCTTGTCTTACTTAATCTATAGATGTTGCTGTGTTGTTGGTCAATTGCATCTTCAAGATGAGGCCAAACTGCAGCCAGCAGAGAAAGAGCAATGAATTTCCCTTGCTGTTTTCTGGACAGCAGCCTTCTCTGTAGGTGGCTTCTGCTGGAAAGAACACCGGCAGAATGAGTGCAAACAGTGAAAAGCTGCAGAGGGGTCCGGGCTAAATATTCATGCAGAAGGCACAAGCCACAGCCACTGAGTGGATATTTCCTTTCTGAGGCTCTGACCCTATTTTCCTTGGTGATTTCTACAGATGGTTTAGGTTTGGGCATGCTTAGATTAACAGATGTGAATCTCTAATTTGTATCCACTAAATATTTGTTATCAGGCTGAAAGACTGTTTTATGTAGTTTCTGGGGGAAGGAGGTGATGAATCTGACACTTTAATGAGAATCTGAAAGGGACTCCAGGTAAAGGTCTTCTTGTAGTGAATCTTAAGAGTGTAGGAAGTTGCACTTTCCCACTGGGAAAAGGGAACAGCAGGCCACGGTCAGCTCCCAGAGTGAATATTTGTACTTCTTGTTGCCTTATCACCAGGATTCACTGTGGCACGCGCTTTCAGCAGTCAGTCTCACCCTCACATGGAAAAGATGTTTAACTGTGTGAATGTGGATTTTTCCCTTGACTATGAGTGCAATTGGTTGCTATTTTTTACTTTTGATTTTTGTGTAGAATACTACTGCCAAAGGAATGTAATAGATGTATTAATAGTTATAGTATCTCATTTTTTGTGTTTTCCTATTATTCTCAGTAAAATGTGTCATAGCAGGATGTGGTTGTACACTCCTGTAATCTCAACACTCTGGGAAGCTGACACAAATGGATGGCACATTTACAAGTTTGCAGCATTTCTGGGGAATACAGCAACATACCAAAATACTTCTCAAAAAATATATGGCTGGGGACATGGCTATGCACATGTGCCCTGGTTCAAAACCCAACCTGAAAAAAGTAAAATGGCCTAGATGCCTAAAAAGTGCAAGAAATCCTAGGCAATGAATCCAATTGCTCCATTCCACACTGTTCAAAGCTGACATTCCATGCTTTATCCTCTGCTAGGGGGCCATATGTGCTCTAGGCAGCCCTCCTTCTCTGAGTTCTGTTGTCTCCACAGGACATAGTATAGAAATCTGAGCATACTTACTGCTGTATTTCCAGGAAAAAGCAGCAGGTAAATACACTTAGAAAGCAGGTGCCTACACTGAAAAGCCAAGAGGAAGTTCAGCTTAAAAGCAATCAACTCCAAGTGGACCATTTCATCACCCTGGTAATAATCTTGAGAACAAAAGACCTTGCATGGGATCTGTCACTTTCCTCTTGGCCAGATATGGGATCATTTTCTTATCTTTCTGGTCTTAGGTGGTGGGGTTTTTTGGGGGTGGATACCTGGAATTGAATTCAGGACCTCATACTGTCCAGGCATGTACTGAGATGTTGAGTTATATTTCCCACCCTGAGGTGGTGAGTTTTTGATCACCAGCCATTGAGCAATGCAGTTTAGCTGCATGAGCTCTGCACCCAAGAGCAGGGCATAATGATCAGGCTGATCAATAAAGTGGGGGCTTCCTTTCTTTTTTGCTAGCATACTTTAAACCCAGTGTCGTCTGTTGAGAACTTGCACAAGAGTCTCAGGCTGCCTTGCTATGTGACTTCTTTAGGACACAGGAATAGTACAGACATAGCATCACTGTAGAAGCTAGTAAGTGTGGGGCTGGGTGCTCTGCCACAGATACAGATCAACTAGTTTGGAACTGTAGAATCCAGGGTCTTCCCATGAGATCTTCAAGGTCTGTGACTTGTACTCTTTTGAGCTCTACCCAGTCCCCTCTGGACTGTGCCATAGGAACTGGTCCACGTGGGGACCTCAGCATCGTCTTGTTTCTTCTTCAACTTCAGTTTCATGCAAAGCTCTATTTTGTCAGCAATACACCTGCAGTTCTCTGTCTTTCTATGCTCTGGGGTGATTTCAGGAGGTCAGGTGAAATCCCCAGATTCATGTACAGCATTTATGAATGGGAAAAAATACAATTCCTCTGTCCCTAATCCCTCATTTGTTCAAGAGAGCCCTGAAATTTTTTAGATGCTACGGAGTAAGTGTCAAGTCCATGACCTATGTTCACATTCCAAGGCTTCTGAAGCCCAGCATTAAATCTCTGTTTTCCAGATCACGCCCACATTATCAAAGTCATTATAAAGGGCCCGCTGCCTCACTCCGTAGACCGACCTCTCAAACCTCCTGCCCTCTTTCTAGTCGACTGTGTCCTGGCTGGCCTAGACTCAGAATGTTTTCTGATATCAGGGGTTTGATTCTTCCCTAGAACATTGACCCTGGAAACTTCTGGACACATTTCTGACCCATTTTCTGGAAAAGACCATGGAGTCCTTTAAGAAAACAGGAGCAGCGCTGAAAAGGCAGGAGTAAAGCCTTTCAATGCAAGTATCCCTCAGGCTGAGGTCAGCACTGTAGAAGACAGCCTGGTTCAGAGGTCTCAGCACTACAGACTTTCCTTTGTGATCCACTGTGGCACATAGGAGTTTGTTTCTGTCTTCATTTTTGGCCCGGTGGGAGGGCAACAGAGCAGGAGCCAATCAGTGAGGACGCGGGGAGCTGCCTGAACTGTCCAATCAGGTGCGCCAGTGTAGGAGGCTTCTGGTGTCATGGCGTCTATGCTCGTCCTGAGGGCTATTCTGAGGGACGAGTGCTCGCTAGCAGCGTTTTGTGGTTCTATTCGCTGAGTCGTGCTCTGCAAAGAACGCGGGAGACCCTCAGGCCACGCAATGGTAACGTTATGGGATGGACGCCCTGAAAAGGGATGAAATTTGGGGGATCCTCTTTAGAAGTGGTCAGAAGCAGCTATGGTGCCTAGAGCCTCCGTGCTTAGCTGCAGATCCCGGAGGTCCTTCTGGACTGACATTAGTCATCTTCTGTCCCTTTTGCCCTTTGCTGGGATGAGGCTCGTTTGTGTCCTCTGACCCGTGTCTCCACTGTGACTCCATCAGCTCCCCATGGCTTCTGAGAAGTCTCCTGCTGCCCTCGCATCTCCACCAGACTGAGGAGAGGAGGGGGTTGGGGAGACCCTGACCTAGATATGATTTGAGCTGGGTGCTGCTGTGGTGAGCTAGGTCCTTGGCATTCCTGTCAGCAGCAGATCTGGAGGATCTGAAGTTTATAAATGTCTGTGATACAGGGCACACAGCCAGGACTCCTCACCTGAAACTTAACCTTTTTTTATCTTTGTAGTGATCTCCTACATTTCCAGTATGTTCTCATATTCCCACACTCGTGATGGGTGATGACAGAGGTTCTGGGAATTGAACATAGTGGGTGATGTGCCTCAATGGTGGAGCACTTGCCAGACTCCTAGTGAAATCCTGTGTCCCATACAGAGCAACACCAACGAAATGTCTAATTTTACTTATATAGGTGACACTCCTACTGACAGATTGATTATATGAGACGTGCCATAGAGTTTGGAATCCGGAGAAAAATGCAGCAGATGTTAAAATATTAACAAGGGCAGGGGAAAGTGCACCTGACAAGCACAACTTCTAGAATGGGCTGCCTGTTAAACTCATGCTGAAAAACCCCTAAATTGCATTTTCAAAGACATATACATGATATGGGTATGAATGAAAGGGACAGGATGTCATCTCTGAATTAATGGCTATAGAGCTGGACCTGATCATAGACATTGTGTAAATACTAAAATGCTCTCTGAGATAGATTTCAAAAGGAGCTCTAGTATAAAGAAGCCCCAAATAGAATTTGTGTAGGGATATCAAAGGTTAGCATGAAGGGTCTTCTGCTTAGCATGGATAAAAAGAGAGTGAAAGGATGTGGAAGAGAATGGCATGAGTCTGGCAAGTGCTCCACTTACAACATGGAAGATCGTCTCTGAAAGTCTGATTATACTCAGTGTAAGCATGAAGGAAGCATTGTGTGCTTGGTTCATCTCTGAGTTAGCCAAAAGTCACAGGCTTGAAGAATGGAAGAGAACTTCATAATAAATAACTGTCTTCTGTTGTCACTAATCAGTTGATGTAATCATTTTTTTTAAATTTGAGACAGTGTCTTGAACTGTGTAGTTCAGGCTTGCCTTGCACTGAGTTATGTCACCCAGGCTGACCTCGAACTCACAGCAGTCCCCCTGCCTCGGCCTTCCAACTGCTGGGATTACAAGTGTGTGCCACCACACCTGGCCATGTAATCATTTTTGAGGTAAAATCAGAAATTAGGAAATAGGCCGTGGTGTAGGTTAAAAATTTTTGTGGACACCATCACTGAAGTAAAATGAAAAGAATTTCCCCAAGGACATGAAAGTTTCAAGATGTGCTTGATGTTTTTATTGTAGAGACAGTGAATTCTGGAAATTCACTCTGAGCTAAATTTTCAATTTTAATTTTTGTTTGTAAATTTTGAGATACTGTCTTACTGTGTGATCATACTGGTGGTATGATCCTCTGACAGCTTTTGAACTTCATTGATGGCTGGGATGATATGTATGTACCATTATGCCAGTTTAAGATAGGGATTCTTTATTGCTCATGAGTTGCCAACATTTCAGTGTTTGAGTAAAGGGTTTTTTTGTTTGTTTGTTTGTTTGTTTGCTTGTTTTTTTGTATGTTTTTGATACAGTATCCTACTGTGTAGTTCAGGCTGGCCTTGAACTCACTATGTAGTACAGGCTGGTCTTGAACTAATGGCAATCCTGGACAGTTGACCAAGATTCTCTTGCAATTTGAAATGCAAATTCTGTGACTTGCCTCCACTGAATAGTAACACATTTAACATGCCTTGGCCCTGTGATAAATATCTAGCTGAACAATAAAGAAAAACCATTCAGGAAAAATCTTACATTTAGTTATTTCTTTTACTCTTTTTCCACACAAGTGCTGTCTGGCACAGTGTTTGCTCATGATGGTAGACAGCAATAAAGAATCACTCCTCTGTGAGCAGTGGGACACCAGGGGTGAACAAGCAGTGATTTGAAGTGCACTGTATTCAATAAAGTCCACGAGATATTTAGTATTTTTTTATGATTTTGTCTTGTGTTACATGTATGTCCCCAAACAGAAATCAAGTAAGTTGTTGAGTAGATTTAATGGATCCATAGTTTAGCAGTAATGTTTTCTTGACTAGGCATATTCTGTACATTTTCAACACATTTTCTTTTGAACTTCCTTTGGGTTGATCATGTTATTTTTCCTTTCTAACTCAGGTAGTATGTCCACTTTAACTCTTCTAAAAGTCTGCTATAAAACATAATAATCATCAGACTGTTTTGTTTCCTTGAGAGCTGTAATAATCAGGTTCCCCAGAGCAACTGAATCAACAGAACAATCTGAATAGTATTTGAAAATGGAAACACTAATCTAGATTTTTATTTTTGTTTCTTAGTTTACTTTGGTTTGGTTGTTTTTGTTGTTGTTGTTACTATTGAGAGGTGTCCCACTCTGATCATACTATCTGGCTTGCATCACCATAACAAGAGAAAAAGAGAGAGATTTTAGTTGATCAGGGACAGACCTAAGCAGTTGAAACACAGAAGCTCTAAAGACTAAAGAAAAAACATTTCCATTCCTAATTCTAATTATGCTGATTTTGGAACTCTTTCTGTTTGAACCTTGGGTAGACATGTGTCTTTCTATCCTACATGGTCTACTCATGTAATCCTGGTTCCATTTCCATGACATTAAAGAGCTGAAGGCATGTCTGTCTAATAATGTTCCTTCCAAGAGTGATTTATAGCTCCATGAATATAGAGGTGACCATGAGCCTGTGTTATATGTTCCATAAATTCTAATTGACTGCAATCCCTGAATCCCCCTAATTTCTCTTGCCTTGCCCAAATACTGAGGACAGACCTTTCATGTTGGTAGCCTGGAGGTTCCCATGGGAATGGCCTCTGATGCAGCTGAGATAAAGCATAGAGCTTCAATTCAAAGCACTTTTTAGTCTGTCTGTATCTCCCTGTGGGTGTTGTCATACAGCATGAAGCAGTGGAGCCTGTTCTGGCTTTTCACACTTCTGACATCTGAAATGTAGTGCTGATGGTGAGGACAAGGTGAGAGCGTGCAAGTACAGACAGAGTACTTTATATAGAATCACTAAGATTGAGTTTGGGGTGACAGAGCTAGCGATTCGGCAGGTCTTGCTATCTTTACCCATTCCCGTACCTTGTCATTGAAGAGCTTGTGTGTCTATTCCACTTGCTAAGTGAGTGGTTTTCCAGCAGTGGTGACTGTGAACATGAATAAATGTGGATGTGTCTCAAATTTTTTCTTATAATTATGACACAGAGTGTAAAAAATATTTAGTACCATCTTGGGAATGGAGGTCAGGAATATTAACAATATCATATAACAAACAGAATGGTCCTTACTGGAAGGAAATCTTGGCCCTAAATGTCACTAATGCTGTGCTTGACAAACCTATTGTAGGTGTGTCTTCTTTCCACATTGATCCCCTGCTTTTCACTACTACATTATACTCCATGGCTTCATGTACATTTTTTATTGTCACTATAGACCCTAGATACGGCTGAGCACTGTACATGTGCTCTAACAGTGAGCTACACTCCAATCTAGTGTGTATATGTGTGTGTGTCTGTGTATGTGTGTGTATTATTGTGGTCAAATACTATATATTTAAGAGTTCACTCTGTATGTGAGTTAATTCACTCAGTAATTTTTCCCAGATTTATTTGCATTGTGTATGTAGATGTAATTCCTGTCAGTGACGCCATCGTTTGTGTGCATAACATTCTATTTGCCTTTCCACGGTTTGGGAGAGGAGGCTTGTCTAATTCTGTCACTGATACGAATGCACCAAGGAACATTCTCTTACTTGTTGTCCCAGAAGTAGATTTGAGGCATCCCATGGATGCTCAGGAGTTCAATGTTGGTGCATAGAGTGTGTAGCATTCAAAATCTTGTCATATACCATGCACAACACAACCACTACCAGTGGGCAATTGTGTCTGTTTCTCATAACTATCAACACTGGACTCTTTCTATTTGACAAGCTTCATGGATTGATAGTAAAATTTCATTGCTTGTTTTCGTTTATTCTGTCCTTAATATCTCCATCGTTAGGCATTCTTTTGCCATTTCCTCTGTAAGACCTTGTGTAAAATATCTGCTTATATCATGTTTTCATATGAGGACATTCTGATTAGCATTCTTTTTGCTGTTGTTTTTGTAGGTTTGTCATGGTCACTTGTAGGGAATCAACATTTCTTGTGATTTTTCTAGCCAAATTTTTATTTCATTGAGGATTTTCTGTGCTGAATAGAAATCCTTACTATTACTTCTTTAGCTTTTCAAAGTCATTCTTAAATTTTGTAGATTTACAGTGTTATTTCCACAAATTTCCTCATTATTTAGCAGATCATTTCCTTATACTTTTTTCCATATTGTAGGTTCATATTTTATATATTTTCTTGAATCTATGGTGAATGTACCTTTGAAAGTTTGATAGAAACATGTTTCGTGTCACATAAAAAAATGAGCAATTTGCCACCATAAAGTACTGATGAATCACATGTTACTCTTCATTTGTATTACTAGCCTTATCAAATCTCTGTTTGTTTGACATGTGTTTCTTGAACTTTTTTTATGTTTAGTGTGTATGCGTGTTGCCCAAATCTGAGGCTTAAATAACTGTAACTTTATAGTATTTTCTGAATAATCGAGAGAACATGTATTTTTTTTGTTTGTTTGTAACTTCTAAAATATGAGTGTCCCTTGTTTTTAGAAGAGAGTCTCATAGATGTTTTTCAAATGTACATCGTTTTATTGGTATAATGGATGTAGTTGTACAAAGCATGTTTAGATTGTATCATCAAATCCAAGTCTGTACATTTTCTTCTCAATATTCATGTCATATTATTCAATTTTATTTTTATGTATTATCTTTTTTGGAAACTTTTCAGACTGTAAATGTTTTTTGTATATAAGTTGTAATAAAATTTAAAGCTGGTAATAATAATGTGTAGTGTTATATGCGATCATTTATGGATCTCAGTTTTATCCATGTGTTACAGTGACATGAGTAGAGGCATTTTGTTCAGCAAAGCTTTGCATGCATGGTCATGGAGTGATTGAGGAAGCAGTTTGCGACCTCCAGTTGACCTCTGTGAAGGAAGAGTTTAAAAGTATTTGCAAAAATTTTAAAGAAGCTGAAACTTCTAAATAAATACATTTTTGAAAATGTAGATTGTTCCCTACAATATTTATTATATTCACATAG
The DNA here is from genome assembly GCA_004027455.1 of Hydrochoerus hydrochaeris. Lineage (NCBI taxonomy): Eukaryota > Metazoa > Chordata > Mammalia > Rodentia > Hydrochaeridae > Hydrochoerus > Hydrochoerus hydrochaeris. Next base: position 68,047 of record PVLA01001746.1, on the reverse strand, counting down.
TATGGTGTCACATTTGCACCTTTGAGTCTGTTAATAACAAATTTTTATGGAAAAAAAGGTAAAACAAAATTTCACAACAAAATAGTAAGAAAAAAATAATAGTTAATTCATTGTGCATTGTTATCTTTACTGTAGCAGTTACTGAGTGCAAGGCGTGGGTTTAAAAAAATTCTCCAGTCAATATAGTACAAACCTTTTCAGTAGACTCATTAGAATAACTAAGTTGCTGTTTTTTACTTTTCCTTTCTTTTACCTTTTTCCCTGTCACAGTTGCTTTATCCTTTTGAACAGTTCCTTCCCATCTCACGATGTCTGTTGCACATTGTAGACCTTATTTACTCTTTCAGATTTTCACACCAGGCAGACAACGTGATGTTTACAGATGTGAGTCTGATTAATTTCACTTATGAGTGTGATCTGAAGAAAAAAAGGTAAAAATAACAATAAAACAGTTTCAAAACAGGTTAGTAATAGAGTCACATTAATTAATACATTGCATATTATTGTCTTCATAGCAGTTATTCAGAGTACAAGATATAGGCATGATATCTTGTCCAAACAATATTAGCACACACCTTTCTTTTTGATGAACTAGTAGAAACTAGCTGTATAACTATCTTAACTATCTTGCATATAAATATTTCTTTTCCTTTTTCACTTTCTTCCTTTCCCCATCACAATTTGTCTTTTCTTTTGAATAGTTTCCTCCCAATTTACAGTATCTATTGTACATTTTGGATTTTATTTACTCATTTGGTTTTTCACACTAGTGAGACAATACAGTATTTACACTTGTGGGTCTGATTTATTTCACTTATAAGTGTGGTTTCAGTTGCATCCATTTACCTTTAAGTCTCCAGTTTTTCCTTCTTTATGACTGAGTAGTACTCCATTACATAAAAATATCACCTTTTTAAAAAAAATCTATTCCTTGGTTGACAGGCATTTGGGTTGTTTCCAAGATTTAGCTATTACAAATTGTGCTGTTATAAACATGGGTGCACATATTTTGCAGTGGTATGATGTTTTTAATTCTTCTGGGAAGATAGCCAGAAGGGGAATAGCTGTACTGAATTATACTTCTAGTCCTGGTTTTTTAAAAAATGTCCACACTGATTTCCACAGTGGTTACATCAGTCTGCTCTCCCACTTATAGTGATAAAGGGTCACTTTTTCTACAAAGCCCCTCCAGCAGTTGTTATTGGTTGATTTCCTGGTAATAGCCATTCTTTCTAGTGTGACATGGAATATCAGTATTATTTTAATTTGCATCTCTTGAATGACCAATAAAGTTGAATATTTGGTGATGTATTTATTTGCCATTTTTATTTCTTCATCTAAGAAGTGTGTATTCATTTTTGGATTGAGTCATTCAATTTGGGGGGCCTGATTTTTAAAAATTCTTTATATGTTCTAGATAGAAGTCCTTTGTGTAAGGGAAAACTGGCTAAATTTTGTTCTTACTCTATGGTTTTTCTTTTCTCTCTACTGGTGGTTTTTTTTTTGAGGTGCAAACACTGTTAATAAGATGGGATCCCAGAAAAAAAAAAAAAGATGAGATCCCAGTTGTTGATTCTTTGAAGTCTTTCCTGTGCAGTTTGGGTTTTGTTCAGGAACTCTCTACCTACATCTCTGTCTTAAAGATTTCTACCCACTTTCTCTTCTAGTGGATTTAGTATTTCTGTTTCAGTGTTTAGATGTTTGATCCATTTTGACTTTTATTTAGTGTATGGTGATAAATATGGGTCTAGTTTGAATCTTCAGTATGTAGAGAACCTATGTTTCCAGCATCCTGTAATAAAGAGGCTGTCTTTCTTCCAGTGAACCTGTTTGTCCCCTTTGTCAAAGATAAATGGCTGAATGTGTACATAGTTGTGTCTGCAAATTCTACTCTGTTCCAATGATTTTGAGGTCTTTTTTTTCCTAGTATCATGCTGATTTTATTGAAGTAGCTTTATGGTATGCTTTCAAGTCAGAGATTGTGTTGCCTCCTGCCTTGTTTCTGTTTCCCAAAATTGCTTTTGCTATTCTAGGACTGTTCTGTTTCCAAATGTACTTTAGGAATGTTTTCTCTAGTTCTATTTGGTATGATAATGATATTTTGACTGGGAATGCATTAAATCTGAATATCAATTTTGGGAGTACAGTCATTTTCACTGTGTTAGTTTTTATGAATGAGCAAGGGATATCCTTCTATTTTCTAATATCCTCTTTGATATCCTTTTTCAAAATACTGTAATTTTGTATGTATCACTCTTTAAGCCTTTGTTAGACTGATTACTAAGTATTTCAGCTTTTTGGATGGTGTTGTGAAGGGCATGGTTTCTCTATTTTTCTCTCAGTGAGGGCAGTGTTTGTGTATAAGAATGCTATCAATTTTTGAGGGTTGACTTTGTATTCAGCCATGCTACTGAATTTGGTTATCAAACCTAGAAATCTGTTGAAGTTTTTGTGGTTTTCTATGTGGAGTATCACATCACCTGCAAAGAATAATAATTTAATTTCTTCCTTTTCTATCCTGGTGCCTTTACTTCTCTCTCCTGTCTTATTGCTCTCGCTAATGTTTCCAGAACTATACTGAACAGGTGTGGTATTAGTGGACATCCTTGACTTATTCTTAATTTTAGAGTGAAAGCTTTCCCTGATAGTCCATTTAGTGTGATGTTGGCTGATTCTTTGCTTTAGATAACTTTTATCACATTGAGGTAAAGATCATGTATTCTGATTTTCTATAGGGTTTTTTATCATGATTGAGTGTTGGACTTTGTCAAAAGGTTTTTCTGTGCTTCCTGAGATGATCTTGTGATTTTCATCTTTGACTTTGGCTTCATGCATTCTGTTTATTGATTTATGTATGTGAAAAGAACACTGCATCCCTGGGTTGAATCTACTTTGACATGGTGCATGATCTTTTGAAAATTTGCTGCATTTCATGTGCTATTGTCTTACTGAGGACTTTTGCATCTGTGTTCATTAGGGATATCAGCCTGTAGTCGTCTTATTTTGTTGGTCTTTGTCTGGTTTTGGCAGTAAGGTAATACTTTCTTCCAGGAATGAGTTAGGGAATATTGCTTCCTTTTAAACTTCTTCAAGGAGTTTGAGGAGTTAAATCTTTTCTAAATTTCTTGTAGATTTAAGTAGTGAGTCCCATCAGGACCTGGAATTTTTTTGTTTGTAAGTTTCTAATTCCATTTTCAGTTTCATTAACTGATATTGAGTTATTCAGAATTTCTATATCTTCTTGATTCAGCTTTGGTAATTCATATGTATTTAGGAACCTGTCCATTTCTTTTGCTTTTTCCAAACTATGAGAGTAAAGATTTTTGAGGTAGGGACTCATAATTTTCTAAATTTCCACATTGTTTTAAGTGATTTTACTATTTTCATTCCTCAGTGTATGTCTTTGAGTCTTTTATTTCTTTTTTTTTATAAGGTTGGCTAAATGTTTATCATTTTTAAAAAATTCTTTCATAGAACCAAGTCTTCAATTCATTACTTCTTTGTACTGTTTTATTAGTCTCAATTACATTAATTACTGCTCTGATCTTTATAATTTCCTCTCTTGAATGAATTTTGGGCTTACCTTGCTCTTCTCTTTGTGGAAGCTTGTAGTGCAGTGTTAGTTTGTTTACTTGTGCTTGTTTTGTTTTCCTGATGTGAGACTTCATCACTATCAATTTCCCTCTTAAGTGTGGTTTCATTGTATCCCACAGGTTCCAGAATGTTGTACCTGTATTTTCCTGCATTTACAGATATTATTTAGTTTTTTTAATTTCATCTGTGACCCATTGGGGTGTTATTTAATTTCCATGTATTTATGGAATTTTTGTAACTTTTAAGATTATTTTCCAATTTCATTGCACAATGGTTAGCTAATATACATGGGGTAATTTCAGTTTGTGCATTTACTGTGCATTTACTTCAGCATGTTCTCTATTTTAGAGACCATCCCATGTGCAGTTGAGAAGAATGTGTCTTCTGGTGATGTTGGGTTGACTACTCTGTAAACATCTACTAAGTCTATTTATTTGTTTGCTGGTTTGTTCTTTGCTGATATTTTGTCTGGTTCATCTATCTATTTGTGACATTACAACTGTGTTATTCCTTGGTTGATTTTTCATATCTACTAATATTTATTTTGTATATTTGGGTGCCCCCATATTTGATGTGTATATATTTATGATTGTTTTTCTCTTGAATTTTCCCCCTAACAAGTATGTAGTGACCTTCTTTCTCTCTCTCTCTCTCTCTCTCTCTCTCTCTCTCTCTCTCTCTCTCTCTCTCTCTCTCTCTTTCTCTCTCTCTCTCTTAATTCTTGGTTTGAAGTTCACATTGTCTATAAACAGAATAGCTACCCTTGCTTTTTTCTGGGTTCCTATTGCCTGGAGTATTGTTTTACATCCTTTGACTTTGATTCTATGAATTTCTTTTTGAGTTAAATGGGTTTCTTGTTAGAGCATATTGTTGGATCTTTTTTCTTAATTCATTCTGGCAGTCTTTCTCTCAATTGTTGAGTTGAAGCTATTCACATTGATGGATGGTTATAGCTGATGTGTAGTGGCTTATCTTTTTCACGTTATTTTCCTCCTCTTGGCTTCCCAGTTTTCCCCTCTGTTGAACTGCTAGTTCTATCTGATGGTTTCTTTCTGTTGTTTCTCTTGAAATTGTCATTTTTTCCTTCCCTATCTGGATCTCTTTCATTGCTCTTTGTAGGGGAAATTTAGTGGTCATGAATTTCTTCAGTTCTTTACGTGGAAGTATCTTATTCCTCTATTAATTTTGAAAGATAGTTTCATAGGGTACATCTATCTTGCTTGGAAGTTGTTTTCTTTCAGGACTTGAAATATTTCAATCCAAAGTCTTCTTCACTTGGTTTGTGTTGAGAATCTTGCCTTGATTTTGATGGGCTTTCTTTTATGGGTGATGTTTTTTTTTTCTTGTTTTTGTTTGTTTGTTTGTTTCTTTAATACCTTTTTATATTGTGTTCTGCTGAATTTCTGGGATTTTAATTATTGTATGTGTGGCTGTAGATTTATTTTAGTCATGGCTAATTGAAATTCTATATGCCTCACTTACATGTATGTCAGGTTGTTTTCCCATGCTTGGGAAATTTACTGATACTGCTTCTGTAAATAGACTTTTTATGTCATTTGTGTTTAGTCCTGCTTTTTCATTGACACCTTTATCAGTATTATATTTTTTTTTTTGCATTTTCTTGCAGCAGTTGAACTTTTATTTTCTGATCACTTATTATTTTTAAGAGATCTTTCCCTTCACAATTGCTAGCAAAGATCCTGTCTTCAAGGTCTTAAAGTGTGTCAGTTTTATTCCAATGGTTTTTCCAGCTTTCAATGGAATTTTTAATTTCTTTTTTTTATTTAAAAAGAAAATAAGCAAAACAGAAAAAGGGGTAGAAACAATACAGAATTTCTGAAAAAAAAAAGCAATGAGAAATCACTAGTTGATAAATTACATATTGTTTTCTTAGACATAGTTGTTCAAGTTACAAAATTAAAGCATACAAAGTAGATAGTCAAACAGTGAGACTGCAAAGAAGTTCAATGATCCTGTAACAACTTAGCAACATGGTTATGCTAATACAGAATTTAAAAAAAAGATAAATGATAAGGAATCACTGGTTAATAAATTACATATTGTCCTCTTAGAAATAGTTGTTCAAGTTACAAAATTAAAGCATACAAAGTAGATAGTCAAATAGTGAGAGTGTAAACAGCTATGCATGCATGAATCTCTACATGTATTCCTATCCTTTTTGTATTAGAGGGAAAAACAAAACTTAGCAGGACAAACCAGAACAAATTCCTATAAAAACATGAAACCAAAAAGTCGTATAAAACCACAGTACAAGGTGATCTACAATGATTACTGTGTTGTTTCTTATTATCTTCAATAGAATGTCTATATCATCAGTCATAATTGAATATAGCAGTATAATTGAGTATAGCAGTAAATAACAATATTAATAAAATAAAACATTGTAGACAGTATAAAACTTCAAAGGCAGGTAATAGTCAAACCAGAGTGGATATTCTATTGGATCTTGTCATCTTAAGTGCAGTTGCCTATACTCTCAGATTCGATACTATCAATCATGACAGCTTTGAATAAAATCTATCAATACAAAACAGTGATTCAACAAACCAGATTTGATTACGATCAGTCATGGTAAAACAGTGTAGGTTTTTACAGAGCTTTAGATTAAGTTAATAGGAAATTAAGGATGATTACCATATTATATCCTGCTATTTTCAGGATTACTGTCTGTGCCCTCAAATCTAGTACAGGTAGAATGACTGGAACAGAATATAATACATCTAAACAGAGTAGTGTGAGTAATGTGTGTTTTAAATCCTGGTGCACTATTAACAATATAGTGTATCAAGGCCATCTGTGTTACAGTTTCTAGTTATCCTTCGCTGCCTGATTTCTGCTATGCCATTTTTCTGCCTTTGTTTAGTTTTCTCCTTCATTCTACTTCCTGCCCCACTCATTGAGGCCTTTCTGCCACTGTTCCTAGAATCCTGGTATTTTTTTTCTCTCTCTCTAGAATGTCCTTCAGTATTCTCTGTAGGGTTGGATCGGTGGTCCCAAACTCGCCCAGTTCCTCTTTGTCATGGAAGCATCTTGTTTCTCCATTAATTTCTAGTGACAGTTTTGCATGGTACATCAATCTGGGCTGGAGGTTATTCTCTTTCAGGGCTTGGAAGACTGTGCTCCAAGCTCTTCTTGATCTGATGGTCTGTGTGGAGAAGTCAGCCGTGATTCTGATGGGCTTACCTTTATAGGTAATCTGTTTCTTTTCTTTGATGGCTTTTAATATTCTGTTTTTATATTGAATTTCTGGTATCTTGATTATTATATGTCTGGGTGTAGATCTGTTTTGGTTGTAAGTGGCTGGAGTTCTGTATGCCTCACACAACCAAATGTCATTTTCTTTTCCCATGCTTGGGAAGTTTTCCTTAATTATTTAAGTGAATAGCCTTTGTAATTGGCCTGTATGTATTCCTGCTTCTTTGTTCACATTTCTTATTCTTAAATTGTAGATTCTTTTGTCATCTTCTAGCTTTTATATTGTTACTGCCTGTTTCCTTGTTATTTTTAAGAGATCTTTCCATTCATGATCACACATTGCAAACTTGTTTTCAAGATTTGATAGTCTATCCTTAGTTTCTTTTAAGGAGTTTTGCCAGCTTTCAATGGAGTTTTTAATTTCCTGGTAGTCTCTTTGAATCTGCTTCAGGTATTCTATATTTTCTTTATATTCTTTATTGAATGTTTCTCTCCTTTTTTTGTGTTCTTCCCTTCTTCCGTGTGTATCATCCTGACAGATGCTTCCTGAGAGCATTTCGTTTATTGCTCTACTCATATCCTGCTTTACCTGATTTAATATTTCAGTTTTGAGCTCATCTACAAGGTCCCGAAGATATCTCTTAATGTCTATTGAAGCCATCTCTGATGTTGCATGTTTTCTGCCCTCAGTCTCCCTTGTTTTTCTCTCTCTTGGATCAGTGCTCTCAGAGTTCTGGGCTGGGGGCCTCCTCTTGCCTCTCCTGTCATGGCCATGGCTTCCTCCACACAGGTTACAGTGCAGGTCCCAGCCCCCTTCCCTGGTGGCCACGTTTCCTCTGAAGCACACTGGCAAGGGAACTCTGCCCTCTCCTGCCTGCTCTTGTCACTCAGGTGCAAGCAGCACCTCCCTATGCCTGTTCCTCCCCACCAGGCCAGCCAAACTTTAGGTGCCTTCACCCAGTTAGTGCGTGCTAGGCACAGGGAATCAATTTGAGATGGCTCATTGGGTACCGGCCAGGGGTGCGGCCCAGTCCAAGCAAATCCCATGAATCTGCTCTGGGGAGGGAGGAACCAATTGAAGTCACTGTCACTCCGAGTTCAGGCTCCTCCTGCCAGATTCCAACATGTTGCCCATTTGGTCTCGCCCTTCCTGTGTGGGGGGGTCTCATTCCCAGCACTGACTGTGGATTAATGAAGGTCCCTTTGCCATCTCCGTTCTCTGTTGGCCTCACCAACCCCCCAACTTTAGCGCTGCTGTGCTTCCTGTGAGTGGCAGCAGGAACAAGTTTGGGCGACTCTGCCAGTCGGCGTGGATTCAGGCCCTTGTAAACTTGGCAGGTCGCCGTGAACGAAAATGCTGTGTCCTGTAATTTTTAGCTATTTCAGTTGTAGTCCCAACGTATTTGATGAGCTTTTTTAATATTTTAATTTCTTCCTGTGTCAAGAGGATCCATCTCCCTTTGTCTAGGTCTCTCCAGGGTGTTTTATTCTGGCATATAAGTTGTTTCTCCCGGGAGGCTTTGTATTTTGTTGCTCACTGATCGGCCATCTTGACTTCCTCTCTGGAATTTTTAATTTCTTGGATATCTGTTTGAATCTATTTCATGTATTTTATTTCTTTCCTATATTGAATCATTCAAGATTTCCATCATTTTCATGTAATCCTGTATGCTTTTATTTCTCTCTACTCTAGATTTGCTGAGCAGTTCCTTCATTATTGTTCTTTCTTTTCTTCTTCTCCTCCTCCTCCTCCTCCTCCTCCTCCTCCTTCTTCTTCAGAGCATTTCTGTTCTGATTTTCTCTTTAGCCTCATGGATTAGTTTCTTTACTTTGGTTCCTATCATTTCATAAATTTTAGGTTTCTGTCTTCCATTTATTGTCTTCTAGGCTTGTTCTTGTGGCCTGGAGGTCTGAAGTTGCATTTTACTTTTCTTTCGTGTCATTTTCATTTTTAAAAGTTTTTATTTTGTTTTCTGTGTTGATCCTTATAAGTTTTTGTAGTAGGTAGTTATGTCACTGGTATCAAAACCTCTCTAGGAGAAGTTTGTACTTCAGTAGTGTCTTCTGTGTGTAGGAGATTTCTGGTTTGTGTCTGTCCAGGATTCTACCTTCCCAGTTAATAAAGTGGGAGTTGTTACTTGTTTAGCTTTGTTCCCAGACCTTTGGTGGTGGGTTGTGTTTAGGTCATTACCCCAAAGCTTCCCAGTGTGGTTGCAGAAGTGAGAACTGATTATAACAGATATGACTCCCTGCTCAACTAGTATAATTAGCAATAATAATAGCACTGTTTAGAAACTTACACACTATGATAAGCATTCATTTTGTAACCTAAACCATAGGAGCAAAATCTGCAGTTATGTAACAGAACCAAATGTAAATTGGGAGCTTTTTTTACAAAGTGTTCCCCTTGGTAGATTGGTTGTGCCCTCGGTTGGAGGAATTTAAGAAGGATAGTGTGTAAACAGAGATAACTGAAAATAAGTAAAATAGAAGCAAAGCTAGAGGACAAATGAAGATCACACAATCTTTGCTAAACTAGAGAAGAAGACAGGAAAGAATGAGTGGGTAAGCAAGTGATTATTGAAGTGAACCAGAAAAGTTAGAGAGACTATTTATTCCTGTGAACATATAGTTAAATCTAGAGAGATAGACTAGGAAAGAGGAAAATAAGATGACTATATTAGTACAAAAATATATGCAAATAGCCGGGGATTTAACTCAGTGGCATAAGCGCCTGCCTGGCAAGTGCAAGGTCATGAGTTCAATCCCCAGTACTGCCAAAAAAAAAAAAAAATATATATATATATATGTGTGTGTGTGTGTGTGTGTGTGTGTGTGTGTGTGTGCCAATAGCCAAAACAATGAAAAGAAAAGGAGAAAAAAGGAAAAAGTAATAAACTAACAAGGAAAAAAAAGCCAGAAACAAACAAAATTCTTCTGGTGTCCACTAACACCAAAACTACTGGATATCACTGTGTGTGTTTAATTCATGTATAGACCACGAGCTAAGTAGTAAAAATGCAGCCTGCATGGGGCTGGCATCAACCAATAACCTTGTATACAAATGGAATAAAAAGGGAGGAGAGGAAGTTTCTCTTTTCTGTGGAGGAACTTCTGAAATCTGCCGTTGCCTTTGGATGTTAGTCTCTAGCTCCTTGAGGATCCCACAACCAACACTTCAGTGTTGAGTAGGGAGAGGACATGAGATTAAGGGACATTGAATCAGAGACAGATGCAGACTGTACTATGAGAATGTTAATATGTTGGAAGAGAGAAGCTTTCAGTGTCTGAGAAGCTAAAAGCGTATTATGCAGGATACACTCTATGAAGATTTTAGCTATATCTACTGTTCACAGAAAAATGATTGAGGGTGACACTACATTGCACATACTATTCTGGCTTTGTCACTGAAGATGAGTCTACAGGGTTCTAGATTTCTTTGTGACTTTGGAATAAGCAAGTTCCTGTGTGAAGCACTGGAAATATTTTTCTTTCTTTCATCTTCATTCCTTTACTGTCCTTATACCAGTTTCTTCATTTATTAAATATTTATTTGGATTTATTTGGCTCACTGAAAATGTCTGGGTAAGGTTGGAGAAAGTCTGTGCCATGAGGTTAAGGGCCTCACTTGTTTTTCTGCCCACTGACAACTGTAGACTTTTTTGTATTACATCGTGTTCTGCCCTTGCTGGGACCCAGATTCTTTTTTGGGTTTAGTGATTATCTCCATGTGACATTGACTCAGAAGTGCAGTGACACTGTGGTGATCTTATTTTTAAAAGCACAAGAGAAGAAAGAGCCCGTGAGTCCAGTGAATAGACACAGATACCCCTGCAAAGCTAGGAGAAAATCCTGCTTCAATGCAGTGATGCAACAGGCTGGGTCAAGTCAGTGTCTTTGGAGAAATTCTGGGCTGGGAAGGACTTTGTCTAGAGTGTATCATTTGGGCTCTATTCAAGCAGATGTGTTATTGTTTTTCTTCTCCCTTTGGCTCAGTGGGCAGAAAATGACACAGCCTCACTTCAGTGAAGGTTTTCTGTTACATGAACTGTTGAGTCAGGCACACTGGCCAGAGCACAGAATCCTCTGCTGGGCACTCATGTTAGCAACTCCCAGTGTGTTGCTGAGAGACTCTCAAACTGGCTTAGCCTCACTCACTCTATGAATTCTACTCTCTGGTTGCATGGCAAAGTCTTGGGAGACCTTCCATCCTCAAACTGCTGATTTCATAGGTCCAAAGGTCCCCTGATGGGATTGAGGCTTGTGGTACCTGTACAACTTCTGGTTAGAAGTGTACAGAACCAGCTTTGGCAGCATCTGGGCCTACATGCATCAGTTGAGGAACCTTCATTCCTGTATATCAACTTCCACTGGTATTCATTCGACCCTTTGTAACCCCCTGAGTGGGACTGAGACATCTGCCAGCACTTAAGCATCCTGTCTAAATGAGTTTACTTCACTGTGGACAGACCTCTGCCTTTGCCTGTTGAGTGCCCTGTTTTTTCTCCCCGCAGCAGAACAGGAACTGTTGTCTAAATCTAAAATGTCTCCTACATATTACATGAGTTTGAAAGTTGATTGGTTTGTGTAGGTCCTCTCCTTATCAGTGAATTCCTTTCATTGATGAGTTCAGAATGTGGATGTGCTGTTAGGAGGTGAGCACTTATTAAAGATGAGTGATTTTCTTAGACAAAAGTGGAGTGGAGAATTTATTACTGAAGCAACAAAAACTTTAGAACTCAGTTTTTTGTTTTCCATTTGCCATAAATATGCCTAAAAGTCAGAACCACCATGCCTGTGAACAAATCACCTTGCTCCTTGCAGTGCAGCCTTCTAATTTCACCTAGCTACTCCCAGTGTGGGCAGAGGATAGATTTTATGGAAGCTTGTTGGACCTTAACAATTTCTTCATGCAAAGTATTACTTGGTTTCAATTCTTTGCATTTTGATTAAGTTAATAATTGAGGTTAGTATATCATTATTATAAAGCTGAAAAGATTATTTGTGGTTCCTTTGCCTCAACTTAAGAGCCAGCTATGCACAGTTTTCATTAGTTTCAACACGATTAATTTTTCCTCTTTTTTGACTTTTCTTACTGTTTTTACTATGTAATGATTATATTCACGATACTGATTTGGTACATGTGCATAACATATTTCAATTATTTTGTGACTAGAAATTACATTCTGTATTATTGTTCTGAAGATGGACTGTTTGAGTGATTATTTCTTGTGATTCTGTGAAGATATTGTACTAGGTAGTAATTAGATGAAGTATTATGCAATATTCTATCAATCTCCAGGAAGCATGATGTTAATTTTTGATCCGGCCTGCGGACCAATGCGTGGGTTTTCCCCTAGAGGAAGGAAAACGGGGCGGGGGCAGGGTGAAGAGAGAGAGACGGAGGCAAGTTGAAGTTTCCCAATCAAACCTCGTTTATTGAGGAAGTGTCCCTGGCTTATAAAGAAGCGGGGGCAGGAAGTTACGGATGGGTCACTGTCATTTCCTGGGTGGGGCGA
>PVLA01001746.1:9579-55618 GCA_004027455.1 Hydrochoerus hydrochaeris | reverse complement strand
AATTTTAACTGTTCCATTACAGAATTTTTCATCTTCTTCATTTGTCAGTTACTGATGGAATTGTTTTGACCTCTTCAGACATAGTTGTTTAAGAATTATATTTGTCTTCATATTCATGTTTTGCCCCCTGCTTTATTGATTATCGATTGTAGTCAGAGTTTGCAAGAGAGTAGATTTGACACAAGACATAATTTATAGGATTATTTTATTATATTGACCAAAAGTGTCAAATGCAGAGAAGTGCAAGAGATCTGACTATGTGCTGAAGACTCCCAGCTAAGGCCCTGAATCCCACAACAATGTCCTACAAAATTTCACTGAAGACCTAGAACCTTTGGCAGTATCCTCCATGAGTCCAGCTGGAGGCTTAGGACCCATGACAATATTTCATGCAGATCTGTGTCACGATTTTCAGTGGGAAGGCCCAGAAGTCAGTGGTAGAAACTGGAAAATCTGCACCAGCAGGGTGAAAGATCTGTGACATCAGGGTGAGATATCTGCACTGGAGCCAGGACACGAAGCTCATGGTAAGGACCAGAGATTTTCTGATGATGATCACAGTTGCATTCATATCAGGAAAACCAGCAGGACGAACTTCTCCAGCAGTAGCACACCATCTTCCCCTCCAGTTCTCCTTCTATGCTTTTGGCAAGAATCCTCAGATGGGCCTTCTAATTCTGAACCACATTGTTTCAGTTCCAAGTTGACCTTTAGTTAATCCACCAAGTTGACCTTTAGCTAATCCACCACAAACATGTATCCAGTAGAGAACTGCCTTTTATATCATTATGTGATCACTGGATTTACTTTGAAGTACTTTGAATAATGTTAAATTGATATAGTTTCTGCAGATTTTGTTGAATTATTGATGGAACAGTGTGTGTTTTTGCATAGGTATCTGTGTAATCTAACCCCACCAGTGGCAATTTAACAACCACTCCTGTCCCGGTGGGCACAACATTGGAACCATAACCCAGATGTGTAGACATTGATAAACTCTGGTGTCTGTTCTCTCTTTCTCTGACAGTCTCACCTGTCCTTCTGATGTGCAATATAGAGTTTGAACACACTGCTTGCTGGAGTCTGTGGGTCTCTTGTTTGCAACTGTACTGCTTTGCTTATTGCTTTCTAATGTGTGAATGTTGTCTCATCTTTCTGTATATGAAAGGCAGACAGATATAAATTAATGTATAGTTTCTTTTCTTTTCTTTCTTTCTTTTTTTTTTTTTTTTTTTGTACCAGGGATCAAACTCACAACTGAGGGCTTGCCAGCCAGGTGGTTATGCCAATGAGCTAAATCCCCAGCTCCTAATGTATAGTTTCTTAATGATGATTTAGTGCTTACATTTTTTTTATTTTAAAGAGAATAAAACAAAAGAGGACAGATCTAAGCAGATCAGAACAATGTAAGCAACACAGCACTTCACAACAAGAAAATTGGATATTAACAGTAGCTATCATAATGTCTCTTTCTTTGAAATAGTTGAGCTTAGCTTTACACACAATACTGTCAAACATAACAAAATAGAATAAAACCACTCAAGAGAATGAAAGTATTGCAAGACATTCTGAACCAAATAACTGAAGATGGACAATGGCTACTATATTATCTCATTTTCCATAAAAAATTTGTTTATACTGTCATACAGATTAAAATCCAATAAGATGCAACATGATAGAACCAATGGTAATAGAAAGACAAAAGCATAGTAGGACTTCAGAGCAAGATGATATTAAATCAACAATGGCTGCCATATTGTCTTTTCTTCAGAGTAACTATTCATACCATCACATATAATAAGATCAAACAAAACAGACTAAAACCATTCGAACCAATGAAAGAAAACATAAGACTTCAACGCAATATGGTGAAACATGATTACCATAAAATTTTCTGAACTCTTACTATTTCTTACACTAGGGAGACTATATGGTATTTATACATATGAATTTGATTTATTTCACTTACAACTATGGATTCAAGTTGCATCCATTTATTTATAAATATCTCAGTGTGATCATTCTTTATAGCTGAGTAGTACTCCATTGTATAAAAGTACCACAATTTTTTTATCCATTCCTCAGTTGATGGGCATAGGTTGTTTCCAAGATCTGGCTATTACAAATTGTGCCGCTATAAACATGGGTGTGCCTATATCATTGTGGTAAGATATTTCCAGTTCTTCTGGGAATATACCTAAGAGTGGAATAGCTGGGTCAAATGGGACTTCCAACCCCAGCTTTTTGAGGAATCTCCAGACTGACCTCCACAGTGGTTGCACTCCCACCAACAGTGCAGAAGAGTTTCTTTTTCCCCACAGCCTCTTCAGCATTTGTTGTTGGTAGTTTTCTTGATCCTGGCCATTCTTTCTGGAGTGAGATGGAATCTCAGTGTGGTTTTAATTTGCATTTCTCTAATGACCAATGATGATGAACATTTTTTAATGTATTTTTTGCCATTCGTATTTCTTCATCTGAGAACTGTGTGTTTATCTCAGATGCCCATTTTTGGATTGGGTCTTTGAATTTTGGGGGTCTGGTTTTTTTTTAATTTTTTATAAGTTTTAGACAGAAGTCCTTTGTCTGAGGGACAGTTCACTAAGATTTTTTCCCAGTTTGTGGGTTTTCTTTTCACTCTGCTGGAGATTTCTTTGGACATGCAGAAACTCTTTAATAAGACATGATCCCAGTTATTGATTCTGGGAAGTATTTCCCATGCAGTTTGGTTCTTGTTCATGAACTCTCTACCAACCCCTATGTCTTCAAGATTTTTACCTACTTTGTATTCCAACAGATTTAGTGTTTCTGTTTTAATATTTAGATCTTTGATCCTTTTGGATTTTAGTGTAGTACATGGTAACAGGCATGGGTCTAATTTTAGTTTTTGGCATATGGATAGCCAGTTTTTCCAGCACCATTTATTAAAGAGACTATCGTTCTTCCAGTGAACATGTTTGGCCCCTTTATCAAAGATAAGGTGGTTAAGTGTGTTCATAGTTGTATCTTCTAGTTATTCCATTGATCTTCAGGTCTGTTTTTATTCCAATACCATGTTGGTTTTATTATGGTAGCTTTGTAATATAATTTCAAGTCAAGGATTGTGATGCGTCCTGCCTTGGCTTTGCTACTTAGAATTGCCTTTGCTATTCTAGGTCTCTTCTGGTTCCAGATGAATTTTAGGAGTGATTTCTCTAGATCCATGAGGTATGATAGTGGTATTTTCATGGGGATTGCATTGAATCTGTATATCAATTTTGGGAGAATGGCCATTTTCACAATATTTATTCTTCCTATCCATGAACAAGGTATGTCTTTCCATTTTCTGAGGTCCTCTTCAATTTCTTTTTCAGGGTATTATAATTTTCCCTGTACAACTCTTTTACATCTTTCATTAGATTAATTCCTAAGTATTTCATTTTTTTGGATGCTAGTGTGAAGTGTATGACTTCTCTTGTTTCTCTCGGTGATTTTGTTGTTAGTGTTTAAGAATGCTTTTGATTTTTGGCTTTGTATCCAGCTACATTGCTGAATTTATCATATCTAGGAGTCTTTCAATGGAGTTTTGGGGGTCTTCTATATAGAGTATCATGTCATCTGCAAATAATGATAGTTTAACTTCTTCTTTTCCTATCTTTACTCCTTTTATTTCTCTTTCTTGTCTAATTGCTCTGGCTAGTATTTCTAGTACTATGTTGAATAGGAGCGGTGATAAGGGACATCCTTGTCGTGTGCCTGATTTCAAGATAAAGGCTTTCAGTTTTGGGCCATTTAATATGACACTGGCTATTGGTTTGTCATAGATGGCCTTTATCGTATTGAGGTAAAGACCAGCTATTCCAATTCTCTGTAAGGTTCTTATCATGAATGGGTGTTGGATCTTATCAAAAGCTTTTTCTAAATCTATAGAAATGATCATGTGATTCTTGCTTTTGGCTCTATTTATATGGTGGATTACATTTATTGATTTACATATGTTGAACCATCCCTACATGCTGGGGATGAATCCCACTTGGTCATGGTGTATAATCTTCTTGATGATTTGCTGCATCCTGTTTGCCAATATTTTAATGAAAATTTTTGCATCTATGTTCATTAGGGAGATTGGCCTGTAGTTCTCTTTTTTAGTTGGTTCTTTCTCAGGTTTTGGTACTAGAGTGATATTTGCTCCCAGGAATGACTTAAGGAGAATTGCTTCCCTTTCAGAGTGTCAGCATTAAGTC
Organism: Hydrochoerus hydrochaeris; assembly: GCA_004027455.1. Taxonomy (NCBI): domain Eukaryota; kingdom Metazoa; phylum Chordata; class Mammalia; order Rodentia; family Hydrochaeridae; genus Hydrochoerus; species Hydrochoerus hydrochaeris. The sequence continues at coordinate 51,398 of PVLA01001746.1, read as the reverse complement.
TTCTTTTTATTTCTTGTAGAATTCCACAGTGAATCCTTCTGGGCCTGGGCTCTTCTTTGTTGGTAGAGACTTAATTACGTTTTCAATTTCATTCATAGAAATTGGGTTATTCAGCAGTTTTACATCTTCTTGATCCAGCTTTGGTGGTTCATATGTTTCTAGGAATCTATGCATTTCTTCTGTGTTATTGAACCTATGACAGTAGAGGTTTTCAAAATAGTTGTTGATGATCTTCTGTATTTCCAAAGTGTTGGTAGTGATTTCACCTTTTTCATTCTGTATTGCATGAATTTGAGTCTTTTCTTTTCTTTCCTTTTTAAATTAGGTTGGCTACGGGCTTATCAATTTTATTTATTCTTTCAAAGATTCTGATAGGGTTTCCTTTATAGGTGATCTGTCTTTTCTCTCTAACAGATTTTAATATTCAGTTCTTATGTTGGATTTTTTGGGATGGTGATTATTATATGTCTGGGTGTGGTTTTGTTTTAGTTATGACTATTTGGAGTTCTATATTCCTCACTGATCCATATGTCAGTTTCCATACTCATATTTGGGAAGTTTTCAGCTATTACTTCTTTAAATAGCCTCTTGATATCATTTGCGTTGTCCCTTTCTTTTTCATTTATCCCTATTAATCTTACGTTGTTTTTCTTTGCATCATCTTGCAGCTGTTGAATTGTTATTTCCTGATTCCTTGTTATTTTTAGAAGATCTTTCCTTTCTTGTTCACTAGCTGCAATCTTATCTTCGAGATCTGAGATTCTATCTTCACTTTCATTAAGATGGTTTTGGCAACTTTTAGTAGATTTTTTGATTTCCTGTATATCTCTTCATGTATTATGTTTGTTCCTTAAACTGTTCATTCAGGGATTCTATCATTTTGCTTTGTTCCTCTAATTTTGTAGCTGTGTCTTCGTTGGATACATTCAGTATTTCTTTCACTACTTTTATTATTTCTTCTTTTACCTTGGAGATTATTTCTGATTTGAGTTCCCTCATAGCTTCCCGTACTTGCTTCTTTATTTCAGTTGATATCATTTCAAGCATTTCAGGTGTATGGCTAGTATTTTCTTTTGTGTACATGGTTCCTAGGCTTTCTTGGGATGGGCTGGAGGATTGAGATTGCATTTTGATCTTTTGTCATTTTCCTGTATTTCCATGTTTCCAGGGATGTTCCAAAGCTTTCCCTGGATGTATTAGAAATTACCTCCTGCGCCCTCAGCTACTGGGACTCACGTGTGGTGGGCCTGGCTCCCCTGGTTGAATTAAGGTCCCTGGGCGTGACCCACTCAAACCGCAGAACCTCTGGAGCCTAGTCCAGTGTCCAAGGGGGCTGGGCGGGCACCCAGCCACTGGGATTGATGGTCCCAAGCTGTTCCCGGGCCTGCGCCAGTGAGCTGCAACTCACCTTGTGGCAGTGTGGGCCTGGCTCCCTAGTGCTTATATGTTTTGCAATTAATTTTTCTTTCAAAATTGATGAGGTTTAATGCTAATGATGTAAATATACTGGGAATACTCAGAAAGTTTCTCCCCTGCCTTGGGCAATGTGTGAATATCTAACTATTGCTTTTAGTATACAGGACTATAATCTAGGTATCAATCACCTAGACTCAACCCTCTCTTCTTGTGGATGATCACTCCCCACTTTGGTGACTTTTCCAAAATTTACCATGTGTGAGTTTGTATGAACAATGCTCTTTTGGTTTTTACCCTTGAAATTTTCAGTAAGTGATCATTATACATTTGTAAAGAGAAATAGGATTTGAGAGATTTGTTCTTTACTCTCAGTGCTGTTCACAAGTATTGATATGTGAATGAAAAGCCAAGTGCTTTTTTCATCCTTTCATTCATGTGATTTGGAATTTTACAACTTTACCTGAAAATAATCACATGTCTTTTGAGGAATAATAGCACAGTGGATTATCTGCTCATTGGAAAGAGTCACTAGTCTGTATGTTTTATTAAACTATATAGTAAAAGAAATGTCTCAAGTATATCAATTGAAAAGTTTGAGTGTTGTGGTTTATTCATTGTTTTCTCTTGAGTTATATATGTTGTAGTCATTTTATTTTTATTTTTTATAGTCATATTTAAAGATTTGTATCATTTGACCCTTACTCCTTATACAAAATCTTTACACTGTACACAGCAATTTTTTTTGTCTTTTTATATCCCTTGGTTTTTGTAAATTTCAACTTATCCTTGTAATTCTCATGGTTACATCATTTTCCTCTGAGGAAAGGCTTTCACATTTAAAAAGTTATTTCTGTATGAATTCTCTACACATTCAAGGTTATCTTTTCCATTTCGATGTGTAACTTAACTATTGCTTTTAGTATACAAGACTATCCAATCTGGGTTCCCACATACATACCTGATTCTCCCTGAACATGTATGAAACAGATTGTGATTTCTCCTAGAGATGTATAACACAGGCTGTATCAACAGTCAATGTTCCACATACCTGTCAACTCACTGAAGTCTGTGTTCCATACTTGAGATCTGTTTGTCATTTTACCTAAGGGTACTGTCTCATGAAAAGTGGAATTTGAATGTGTTTCATATTTATTATGGAAGCTATTAGCCTTCTTGCTTAAAAGGCATTGAATGTTGTTAAAATTTTATTATATTGGACAGCTATAATTTTTTAAACAAATCAAAGTTGTCTTATGAAGTGACTTTTTTTGACGTTTTACTTTGTATTTCAGACAGCTACGTAACTGATGCTGGCCTCAAACCCAAGGCAATTTTCCTGCATCAGCATCCCAGGTGCTGGGATTGCAGGTGTGTACCACCACACCTGCTTGAAATGTTCCTTTTGTGCCTAATTACTTTGTGATATATTAGTTTTCAGTACATATAATACATTGTTTTGTCTTTTGTTCACACTGCCATATAATCTCTTATATCTGAGTGCAAAGTGATCACTTGGTGACATGGAGCTATAAGATAATTTGCAGCCTTTTCTTGTCTTCCTTGTTCATAGACTTATTGCAATAAAACTTTGTCCATTAACAATTTAGTCATGATGTATATACCTTATTTGACATTCAGTTGCATTTTTTAATGCAATCAAATTCAAGTTTCAAAATACTCAACTACAATCAAAGAAAGAAGGACTCAGTGCCATTAATAATGAGATTTCAAAGAGATATTACCTATGGTCTATCAGTATGATTCATTAGATATTCACTGCCACTGTGCTTTGTAGATGGTGATCTTGTAGGTTCTCACTGTGAGATCTGCTTTAGAAATAGTGCACAGATACCATTGCAGTGACCCAAGGACAGAGCTGGGGCTACTCTTCTGCTGTTGCCTTAGCAATGAGTTGCAATCTAGCATCAGCATTGCTTTCTAAAAAACACTGTGCATTCACATGTGATTGATGACCAAGTTATGGTATTTAGATTTGAAGGATTCAGTCTCTGCTCAGCTGTTTAGTTTAGTTTAGTTCTGTTTTGCTTTGCTTCATTTTGTTTTAATGAGACAGGCTTTTACTACATAGTTCAGATGACCTTGAACTCACTAAGGAGCCCGCACTGGTCTTGAATTCATGACAATCCCCCTGCCTCAACCTCCTGAGTGCTGGGATTATAGATATGCACCTCCATGCTTGGTTCTCAATCCAACATTTTATGAAAGGAGTTAAGATAACCTAGGCTGTGATTCTCAACCCTCCTTTAGGAATTATATGTCTGATCCTTTTGCAGGCAGTGACCTTTGAGGATGTGGCTGTGAATTTCACTATGGAGGAATGGGCTTTGCTGAGTCCATCCCAAAAGAAGCTGTACAGAGATGTGATGGGGGAAACCTTTAGGAACATGGCTGCTATAGGTAAGGAGGACATCTGTTTCTCACTTATATTCTCAGAGAATATTGTTTGTTTGTCATCAGCACTGTTTCATTTAAAAGAATGTGAAAACATTTTGAACAGTAGCTCAGGCTTGTTTCCATTATATCAGAAATCTAACTGAAATCTTTTAATTTTTATGTATTATTATAATGAGTCTTTATATTTCTATGTCTACAATTCAGGAAGAGCTGAGGATGACCAGGAAGTTGAAAAAGAATACAAAAATTGCTGGAGATATCTAAGGTAATTTGCACTCACAAGAAAAAAGAATGTTGCTCAACAGTCAGTGTGTGAGCAGAAACATGAGAGCCAAGGAAATGAGGCAGAGTTCAAATTAAGGTCACAATTATTCTCCCAAGATGTATACAGGTTGAGTATATATAATCTGATAATTGTGATAGTTATGAAAATGTATGAAATTGCATTGAGGGATTATATGTAGATGTATATGAAAACAATAAACTTTGTGTATTTTTAAACTTTTTTTTACTTTAAAAACTAAAAGGACAGAAATGATACAGAATTTTTAAAAAATAGTAGTTAATACATTGCATATTGTTATCTTAGACTTATTCAGATTATAAGATTTAGGCATGAAAAAAATGATTCATCAAACAATGAAAACACAAACTGTTCCTTCTGATGATCTTACAGAGATTAATAGTATAGTTATCTGTCTTGTAGATCTATTCATACACACATATATATGTATACCTATTACATATAATTTTTTCCTTCTTCCTTTTCTCCTTTCCCCTGTCCCAGATGTTCTTTCCTTTCGACAACTTTATTTCCCATTCATTGTCACAATATCTATTGTACATTTTGGGTCTCACTACTCTTTCAGTTTTGTTTTTACACTAGGGAGACAATATGACATTTACAAATGTGAGTTTGGTTTATTTCACTTATGAGTATGGTCTCAAGTTGAATCCATTTACCTATAAAAGCCTCAGTGTGATTTTTCTTTTTAACTGAGTAGTATTCCATTGTATAAAAATGCACATCTTTTTTATCCATTCCTCATTTGATGGGCATTCGAGTTGTTTCCAAGATTTGGCTATTACAAATTGTGCTGCTATAAAGATGAGTCCACATGTATCACTGTGGTATAATGTTTTCAGTTCTTCTGGGAATATGCCCAGAAGTGGGATAGCTGGGTCAAATGGGACCTCCAATACAAGATTTTTGAGGAACCTCTACACTGATTTCCACAGTGGTTGCATCAGTGTACACTCCCACCAACAGTGAAGAAGGATCTTTTTTTCCCCACAGCTCCGCCAACATTTGTTATTGGTTGATTTCTTGGTGACAGCCATTCTTTCTGGAGTGAGATGGAATCTCAGTGTTGTTTTCATTTGCATTTCTCATATGATCAGTGATGTTCAACATTTTTTCATGTATTTTTTGCCATTTGTATTTCTTCATCTGAGAAGCATGTACTCATCTCATGCCCATTTTTGGATTGGGTCTTTGAATTTGAGGGGCCTGATGTTTTTCAATTCTTTATATGTTCTAGATATAAGTCCTTTGGGGATAGCTGGTCAAAATTCTTTCCCATTCTGTGGGCTTTCTTTTTACTCTGTTGGTGATTTCTTTTGAAGTGCAAAAACTTTTTAATAAGATGAGATTCTAGTTGTTGATTCTTTGAAGTATTTCCCTTGCAGTTTACATTTTGTTTATGAACTCTTTGCCTACCCTTACATCTTCAAGATTTCTTCCTACTCTGTCATCCAGTAGATTTAGTGTTTCTGTTTTAATATTTAGATCTTCAATCAATTTTAACTTTAGTGCATGGTGATAGACATGGGTTTAGTTTTTAGTCTTCAGCATGTGGAAAGCTGATTTTTCAGCATCATTTATTTAAGAAGCTTTCTTCCAGCGAACATGTTTGGCCACTTCATCAAAGGTGGCTGAGTGTCTTTGTAGTTGTGTCTGAATCTTCTGATCTGTTCTATTGATCCTCAGGTCTTTTTTGTGCTAGTACCACGCTGATTTTATCATAATAGCTTTGTAGTATAATTCATGTCATAAATTGTGATGCCTCCTGCCTTGCCTTTGTTACCTAGGATTGCCTTTCCTATTCTAGGTCTCTTCTGTTTCCAAATAAATTTTAGGAATATTTTCTCTAGATCTGTGAGGTAATGTTAATAGTATTTTGATCAAGATTGCTTTAAATCTGTTTAATAGTTTGGTGAGTATGGCCATTTTCAGTATGTTTTTTCTTCCTTGATAGATGAGCTGTTTCTTTTCTCTAACAGCTTTTATTATTCTGTTTTTATGCTGAATTTCTGGAATCTTGATTATTCTATGTCTGGGCATAGATTTATTTTCGTTATAGCTGTTTGGAGTCCTATGTGCCTCACTTATCTATATATCAGATTCTTTTCCCATGCTTGGGAAGTGTTCTGTTATTACTTTTTTTTTTTTTGCAGTACTGGGGATCAAACTCATGACCTTGTGCTTGCCAGGCAGGCACTTATGCTACTGAGCTAAATCCCCAGTCCCCTCTGTTATTACTTCTTTAAATAGTTTTTAATGTCATTTGCATTGACTCCTGCATTCTCATTAACATCTTTGAGTCTTATATTGGTTTTCTTTGCATTATCTTGGAGCTGCTGAATTTTTATTTCATAGTCCCCTGTTATTTTTAATGGTGCTTTCCTTTCATGATCACATACTGTGATCCTGTCATCAAGGTCTGAAAGTCTATTTTCAGTTTCATTCAAGCAGTTTTGCCAGCTTTCAGTGGAATTTTAATTTTCTGAATATTTCTTTGAATGTGTCTCAATGCATTCTATTTCTCTCCTATATTGTTCATTCAAGGTTTCCTTCATTTTCCCACGTTCCTGTAATTTTTAATCTATGCCTTCTGTGGCTATGTTGAGCAACTCCTTTATTAAAGTTGTTATTTTTTTCTTTACCTGAGAGATTATTTGTAATCTGATTTCCTCCATAGCCTCATGGATTTGTTTCTTTATTTCACTTGCTCTCTTTTCAGAAATTTCAGGCCTGTGACTTCCAATGTGCCCTATTTCAGTGTCTCCTATACTTGTTCCTGTTGTGCTAGGCATTTGAGGTTGCATTTTGCTATTTTGTTTTGTCATTTTCATCTCTTGGGTTAATATTTTGGTCCTTTCAATCCTGCAAGTCTAGACTATAGTGTGTCTTAGAATCCTACTGTGTGGCTGATGTTCACTCAGTCACTTGGTCCTACAATGCAGGGGAGGGACCAGTCACCTGAATTCCTCCTGCAGGGCCAGTTGAGTGATTCCTATATTCTTCCTGGGTGATTAGTGTAGGATTATTGATGTGAACCAACCCTTAGTTCATATTGTTACTGTGGCTTCAGGCCAGACCCACCTGTCCGTAGTGTGTACCCCAGCCAGGACTGTTGGGGTTTTACAAGTTCCTTCTGGTGGGGAAAGCCTTGCCAGCACTGTTGCTAACCCACCTGGCGTTCTCTGTGTGGAAGGACTCACCTGCACTCGCACAGGCACACAAAGGTCCTCCGGGTGGGTGGAAGGTTCACTGAGACTCCTGTTGACCCAGTGAGGACCTCTTCTTTGGGGGAACTCACTGTACTCTTGTTGGCCCCCCCTCAAGGTGGGGGGAGAGGTTGCTAAGGCTCCCATTAGCCCATTGAGGTGCTACAGGTGTTGGAAGGTGTTGCTGCTGAGGGCGCCTGGGTGCCGATGATCCCGTGGGTTGCTGAGGTCTTTCAGGTGTTGGTTAGGGGAAGCCAAGGCTCCCCTTGGGTGCTGAGGTTGTCCAGGTGTCAGGGAGGGGTGGCCAACAATCCTGTCGACTGCTGAGATTGTCAGGATGTGGAGTAAACTTTTGTGTTTTGACAGGAACTCATCTGCAGGATGTCTATTTATGTATACCTGTGAATATAACACATTTAGTATTTGAAAATTGCTAACCTACTGGCAATATTCAAACTAAAAGTTAATATTTCAATATGTTTTTCAAGCCATTCTACAGAAAATTGAATGCATTTTGATTTAATATTCTTAGAGGGCGCCCGTTTATTGCTGGTGGAATGCTAAATATAGTCACTATGATGATCAGTGCACAGATGTCTCTAAAAGTTGATCAAAACATGCTTCTCCTGGGTATATTGTCAAAAGAGTCAAAATCCTCATTTTATACACATGGACACATACCCATAGTCAATGCAGGTCAATTTATAACTGGAAAGCCTTTGGATCAGCTTAGATATCTGTCACTGGATGCATGGATAAGGAAAGTTGCTGATGGACTCCATGTGATTGTACATCCTTATCAACCCAGAATCTTCAGAATGGCAAATTGAAGCTTTACCTGAACAGCTTTATCACCAATGACAATCTATCCAGATAATAAACAAAAAAGCTGGAGATTTTGTGCAAGACTTGTGTTTTATTTCCAACACTGAATAGGGAAAGGAAATGTGCTATATAATCAGTCAAAAAAGATAAATAATATAATGTCCTTTGGCAAAAGAAATAGTGGGTCTTCCTCTCATAATGTTAAATGAGTTAACTCACACACAAAATGAGAAATACCACATAGTTTCTCTTACAAGAGAAATCAGAAATTAGAAAGTAAAATAAAGGAGAGTGGACAAAGGAAAGACTTAATGTTTGGCAGATGAACAAGACAAACAGGGTAAGGAGACAAGGAAGAGGATACATATATATACCCATTACCCAGAATGAAGATAAACATTCCGTGTTTCAAAAATATACCAACTTTAAAATTGCCAAATGAATACCACTCTTTTGGGAATGGCTTTTTTAATCATATCCTGCAAGGCACTCGATTCATTGTCAAAATTTCTTAGCAGGCATCAAAACAGAATTGGTTCTGGTAAAACAATATAGAGACCCATTTTATTGTGACATTTTTTCTTTGCAGAAATGAAGAGATAGAGAAATACTATCGAGATAAATCTTGGAATCTGTGTAAAGAAGTATTTCATTGTACTCCAGATGCTAATGTGGATGTGAAAGAGACAGACACACACAATGATGTTCAGATCAATGAAAACAATCACACTGGAGGGGAACCCTATGTATGTAAGCAGTGTGGAAAACCTTTCAAGTGGCAAAGCGATTGTGAAAGACATGAAAGAACTCACCCTGGGGAAAAATCTTTTATGTGTAAGCAGTGTGGGAAAGCTTTCTCCAGGTGCCATGATTGTAAAACACATGAAAGAACGCACACAGGGGAGAAACCATATATATGTAAGCAATGTGGAAAAGCTTTCAGTACACACAGATACCGTCAAAGACATGAAAAAATTCACACTGGCGAGAAACCCTATGTATGTAAGCAATGTGGGAAAACTTTCTCCACACAGGGATCTTGTCAAGTACATGAAAGAATTCACACTGGGCAGAAACCCTATGCATGTAAACAATGTGGGAAAGCATTCTCCTCACGCAGATCTTGTCGAAATCATGAAAGATGTCACACGGGGGAAAAACCCTATGTGTGTAAACAATGTGGGAAATCATTCAGCACAGATGGATATTGTCAAATACATATACGAATCCACACTGGAGAGAAACCATATGTATGCAAGCAGTGTGGGAAAGCATTCATCAGGAACACTCATCGTCGAATTCATGAAAGAACTCACAGTGGAGAGAAACCCTATGTGTGTAAGCAGTGTGGGAAAGCTTTTATGAGTTACAATGTGTGTAAAACACATGAAAGAACACACACAGGGGAGAAACCATATGTATGTGATCAATGTGGGAAAGCTTTCAGCACAAAATATCATTGTCAAATACATGAAAGAGTTCACACTGGCCTGAAACCCTATGTGTGTAAGCAATGTGGGAAAGCTTTCAGCACACATGGATATTGTCAGATACATATAAGACTTCACACTGGGGAAAAACCCTACATATGTAAGCAGTGTGGGAAAGGTTTCACCACACGTGGAGACTGTCAAAAACATGAAAGAGTTCACACTGGAGAGAAACCCTATCTATGTAAGCAATGTGGGAAAGCATTCAGCACCCAAGGATCTTGTCAAAGACATGAAAGAATTCACACTGGGGAGAAGCCCTATGTCTGTAAGGAATGTGGGGATGCCTTCAAGAGCTACAGTGAATGTAAAACTCATGAAAGAACGCACACAGGGGAGAAACCCTATGTATGTAAGCAGTGTGGAAAAGCTTTCATCACAAAATATCATTGTCGAACACATGAAAGAATTCACACTGGTGAGAAACCCTATGTATGTAAGCAGTGTGGAAAAGCCTTCAGCTCAAAACGTCACTGTCAAACACATGAAAGTGTTCATTCTGCAGAGAAACCCTACGTATGTAAGCAATGTGGGAAAGCTTTCAGTACAAAACGTCATTGTCAAATACATGAAAGACTTCACACTGGGGAGAAACCCTATATATGTAAGCAGTGTGGGAAAGCTTTCACTACAAAGGGGTCTTGTCAAATACATGAAAGAATTCACACTGGGGAGAAACCTTATGTATGTAAACAATGTGGGAAAGCTTTCACCACACATGCATATTGTCAAATACATGAAAGACTTCACACTGGGGAAAAGCCCTATGTATGTAAGCAATGTGGGAAAGCTTTCTCCACACAGGGATATTGTCATGTACATGAAAGACTTCACACTGGAGAGAAACCGTACATATGTAAACAGTGTGGGAAAGCTTTCGTCAGGCACAGTCAATGTAAAACACATGAAAGAACTCACACTGGGTATTAATCCTATGTATGTAAGCAGTGTGGGAAAGCCTTCACCAGGCATAATGAATGTAACATACATGAATGAACTTAGATGGAAAATCTGTGTATGTAATCAATTTGGAAAAATTTTCACCACCTGCAAATCTTGGCAAATAAATGAAAGATCTCACACTGGAGAAAAAGCCCAAGTATGTAAGCAGTGTTGTAAAAATTTGAGCAGACACAGTGAATGTGAAATACATTAAAGTACTCACACTGGGATTTCATCCTATGTTTGTAAACAATGTGTGACTAATTTCAGCACACATGATTGCCACATGTGAAATGTGAAAAGAGCTTTCTGGGCAGAAATCTTAAGTGGAGTAGCAATGTGGGAAAGATACCATCCACAGACATTCTTAAATACATGAAAGAATCCTTCCTGGGGAGAAAGTTTGTATATGTAAGCCTATTGAAAATCCTGTGAAACTTTCTCATGTACTAGAAACCTGAAGAAATAAATTAATCCAAAAATTTGGTATCAATTGTTCTTCACAAAATTTCCAAAACATATAAATTCCAGGTGGAGCTATCCTAAAGTACACACATTGTGTGATTTTCAGTAAATAACTTATACATATATAGATTATATATATGTAGAGTTTAATATAGACATACAGAGTTGATGTAGAGTGTCTCTGCTTAATCTATAGTGTGTTTTAAGTAAACATGGTGAACTGAAATGTGCTTTTTATTTTCTGGTAGTTAGTATCCATGTAGTTAATGTTTTGTCTTTAAAATGGAATGATATAGTTTTAAAAAGCTTAATTTTTATATTATTTTCTGTTAATTGTTGGATTATGGCCAATATGTTTCTTCTAAATTTTTAGTGCATATGCTCCATATTTGGTGTAACAAATTGTGTTTATGAATTTCATGCCACCCTTTATATTAAGATTTATATTTTCAGAGGCTTGTGAACATGTATTTTTGACAAAGTTCAGGTGTTTTTCACACAATTTATAGACTAGCAAATGTTGTATTTTTCATGTTTTGACAAGATACCTGCTTATATCATGACGTTGTACATTATATTACGTATATAATGTTGCAAGGTTTTCTTTTTTACTGGAGACAATGTTGTCTTTTACATAAATTTTTATGTTTCTTACCATGAAAATTTTGCTTTTTATGTTAATATTACATTGACTTTTAATTTGGTGTTAATTTTTCCATCAAACGTACCAAAAAAAAAAAGATAAACCATACTGCTGTACATTTTTAATATTCCCACACCAGGAGAACCACAACATGGCTTATTAAGCATATTATGAATTACAGTGATATCTCCAGAAAGTGTTAATTATAGTATGATTTATGATTAATATACAAAGGTCTAAGCCAAATGTAATTCCTTTAGTCCCAGCAGCAGGAGACAGAGATGAGATGATCATGGCATAGAGGGTAACTTTGGGGTCAACTTACTTACCTAGAGGCTACAGGAAACTGTGGAACAGCTTTTTCTATACCTGAATTTGAAATTTAAGGAATGAAACCAGTTGTGATCAATAATATAAACATAGCATAGGATTAAAAGCAAAGTATTTCAAATCACTATGGTTTTGCTGTTCAGGAAATATTTTTATGGTAATATGTGTGCAGCAGTCACATATATGCCTGAATCAGAGTGAAATATAAAAGGTGAAACAAGAATGAGCCCAGCATCTCATGGTTTGAATGCAGAGATATAAAAATAATTTGTTTTCTCAATAGTGTTACTGGTGTTTTGGACAGAAAATAGAATGACATAACAAAGAAAAAGGATTAACAATTCCTGCACAAACATGCTTGCAATACAACCACAAAGAAATATGAAGAAATAATCTACAGAATGGGAAAAATTTGCCTGACAGTCCTTGAGATCTAACATCTAAAACAAAAACAAGCACAAAAATACAGACAGTGAAATGAATGCACACTTCTCAGAATAAATACAAATTGCCAGTAAATACCTGAAAAACTGTTGAGCATTTTTGCCCAATATAAAAATGCAAATTGGAACATTATCTCATTCCAGACAAAACACATCACCACAAACTCAAAAGAAAAGTTCATGAGGCTTGTAAGGGAAGAGGAACCATTCAACATCATTGGTGGGAATGTAAGTAGTTCAACCAGTACCAAAGTCTGTGTACAAAATATTAAAAACACCACTGGGCATGATGGGGCATGCCTGTAATCCCAGAACTCAGGAGGCTGAGGCAGGTAGATCGTTACTAGTTCGAGACCAGTTTGGGCTACAAAGTGAGCTCAAAGCCAGTCTAAACTGCACAGTGAAACCCTATCTCAAAAAGAAAAAAAAAAAATTAAAAGCACTGCAAGTAGTAATTCTGTTTGGTGTAGTGTTTCCTTTTGTGGCTATCTTCCCTGAAGAATTAAAGACATCATATCTCGGTGACCTGTGTATATTCCTGTTTACTGCATCATTATTCACTTTCTGTGGGGCAGCAGCAGTGAGCACTACCCTGTCAGCCATCAGATACAAATGATAATAAATGTTCTTCGTTGTACTCCATTTAGTAAATTATATGTGATATCTTATTATGAAATGGGCTCAATGTTATATTTTTATACTATATTGTGAGTTAATATAAGAATTATATGCATGTGAATGTAGCAAGCACATCAGTATTATGTTCATTAGATTTGGGATATTAAGTGCATATTCGGTATGTTGTATTTCAATTCTTTCAGTTGCTGATACATTGCCACTTTGTATCTCAAGGAACATCTGTAACCATGTCAGCTTTATTGAGGTAATGATGCATATAACACCAACCTCATTACATTTTCTCCTAGGTTCAGTGCTGTTACTGTACTGCAGTGAAACATATATATATACACATGTATATAAAAGTTTCTTTTGCTACTTTTCTTAGAAAAGATTTTTAAAATGTCCTTGTATAATCAGAGGGTAAATACTTCTTTAGTGGGTGTCTGAGGGCTTAAATGGCCACTGAATACTCAAATCAAAGTAGAAGGTTAAGAACAAGAAGAACCAATGAAACATGAGGGAAGGGTTTTAACTCCCATAAAAGAAGCCTAATACACATCTGTGTTCACGACTGAACACAGGAGTCTGATGTTGAATGATGACAACATCATCAAACCTATTTAAGACAATTCAAGTATGCAGAAGTTTCTCTTCCACTTTTTTTTGGGGGGGGGCAGTTCAATGCCAAATCCTCTTGTATGTTAACACTTTTTCCTCATAACTTTTTTTTCCCACTCAGATCAGTGGCCCACATATCAATTATTTTCTCTAGAAGGACACACAACCATGCAGGTTTATGGCATATTTTCATTGTCATGCTGATGACAAGATTAACAATCCAAAATTCAGAACAATCTTAATAAAATTTGCATTACTATGTCTGTAGTGTATCTTTACATTGGTTATCAGAATGTTGTACATGTATGCAGTACATCTGAACTCTTTTTTTCTTTTTTAAAGAGAATAAAATAAGACAGAATAAACCTAATCAGAACAGCAGTATAAGTTATACAGAACTTCAAGACAATAAAATAGGAAATCAACCATGGTTTTCATAATGTCTCTTGCCTTCAAAATTGCTGCCCATACCATCAGACATTATAAAATCAAACAAAACAAAATAGAATGGAGCCAATCAAAATAGAACATTGAATAAAACAATAAAATAGAACAAAACAAAACATTGAGAACAATATTGGATTTCAAAACCAAGGCAGAAGGAAATCCCTTGTATTTGCTACATTGCATATTGTTACCCTCCCAATAGATGGTCAGACTACTGGTTTTAGGCCAGCAAAATCAAAACAATAGAGTCATTAAGTTGTTTTGGTACCTCAGTTGCTATCAACTCAGCCTGTCCTCTGAATCAGCCAGTTGCTTATGGGGGTTAGGTGTTGTCTCCCAGCCCATGTACTGGTTGATTCAGGAGAAGGGTTCTTGTCCTTGTTAGTCCTCCCAGGCCCAGCATGGCTTCTGCTACCTCACAGGATAGGCACATTTGGCTTGTTCTCCTCCTGGGATCTGCATGGCTTATGCCAGGTCACAGGAAGGGTGTGAACTCTATTTCACCTTTCAATCTCCTCACCCTTTCATCATTTTTTCATCCTGTTTCCATTTGTATAATATCTTTCATGTTCCAAATACTTAACTTTCATTTTTTTCTTATAAAAGTAAAATTAAACAGCATATCTTTGATAGTAAATTTGTTCATCTATACATAGCAGCTTCCTAAATATACAAATGTATAAGAATATCAGCATCCTTTGTATGTTTGTAGAGAAAATCCATGGAATATGATTCCAATGAAGAGAATCCCATATGATGAGTAAGAGGCCACATTGTGACCCTAGAAATGGAAACCCACAAATGTGAAGCACAAGCACATGGTGATCACAAGCATTTGAGTTCGTTGCACAAAAACAAGCATGAGATTCACACACCAAAATTTTTGATTTAGGGATGCCTGTGTTTTGAGCTTTGCTCTGATAAATCCAGTATGTGTGTTGAGAGATGTGACAACAGGTATGGTAATCATATCCCTCTTTATGTACAGATTAATCATATCCCTCTTTATGTACAGATTAGTAGGATCTAATATTAACAATTTCAATAGTTAAAACGACAAGGTTCAAATCAAGTGCTATTCTCAGTAACATAATTAAATCTCATGCCACTCTGACCCATCAGTTATCTTAATGGATCTCACCATGTAACAATTGTGTAAGGTCACACCATTAAAAGAAGGATGAAGACAATAACAAGGGCAATATTTAGAGAAATACAGCACATTCACATGGCACCATTTACACTATGATTTTTTTTTTTTTTTTTTGGGTAATGGGGATCAAACTCACGACCATGCGCTTGCAAGGCAGGCTCCTGTGCCACTGAGCTAAATCCCCAGCCCCTATACTATGATTTTAATAACCATTTCAGTATTCAGTAGTTAAATATCTGCATAATTAATAAATTTTTATAGATGTATATGATAATATATGCAATGCTATATGTGTGTATGCATGTGTGTGTTTTATTTCTGTCTTCTGTTGGAAGCATAAATTTGGGACATGGATTCATATGCCAAGCAGATAAGGGGGCAGTATGTTTTTATTTTAACAGAGAGCTTCTTGACTCCTGTATGTGTGGTATGTCACAACAGAAGAAAGGACAGAACTGGTCTGAGGTCATATGACTGACTAGCTTGCCAAATGATAAAAAGCATGTACAATGCCAAGAACAACCACTCCACTCCCATGTCTAAATCATACCAGTTCTTGAAAACTTTCTATCTTTGTCCCAGGGTAATTCTGTAGTTTCACACAGGATGTGATTGATGCTAAGAAGGAATAAGCCTGGATCAAGTATAAATTTATGAAAGGAAAATGCATGTTTAGGACATTCAATGTATACTGTAGAAAATACTTTGTGGGTTTATGATAATGGAAGTGAGGTAGAAAAACATTTTCAAAAGGCAAAGAGAATAGAAACATCATCAGGCAGACAGCAGCAGGAAACAAGCATTACCTGGGACCTTTGGAGAACTACTGAGGCTGAGGGAACAGGGGAGAGTTCCTGCCTGAGAAGTTATTCCCCAACCCTGTTAGATTATGTATAACTATTTGTAGAACTTTAATTCTTAAAGGCATTTATTTTTTCCATTTTTAAATACACAGAATGTGTCTCAGCATTTCCCTTTTCTTCTTTATCAGGTAAGATAAAATGAATCACACATTACCACAACGTCATGTTTAAAGATTCAGATTCATCATTCTTGTTTTACTTAATTTACAAATGTTATTGGGATGTATGTGAATCACATCTTCAGCTTGAGGCCAAACTGGAGCCCACAGAGAAAGAGCAAAGAATTTCCCTTTGTGCTTTCTGGACAGCAGCCTTCCCAGTAGGTGGCCTCCAGCTGGAGAGAACACAACAGTGACAACAGTGAAAAGCTGCAGAGTATTGGAGAGATATACATGTATGCAGGGGGGAGAAGCCACAGCCATTAAGTGCATATTTTCTTCCTGAGGTTGTGACCCTATTTTCCTTGGGAATTTCTACAGATGATTTTGATTTTGGTATGCAAAGAATTATGGGTGTCAATCTCTAATTTGTATTTACTAAATATTTGTTATTAGCCTCAAAGATGGATTCTTTTACATAGTTTCTGGGACTAGGGGTGATGAATCTGACACGTTAATGAGAAGCTTAACGTGACTCCAGTTAAAGGTTTGCCTGTAAATATTAGGTATAGGAAGTTTCAGTTTCCCACTGGGAAAAGGGAGCAGTGGACCATGGTCAGCTCCCAGACTTAATATTTTTCCTTTTTATTGCCTCATCACCAGGATTTCCTGCAGCACACTTCCAGTAGTCACTCTTCCTCTACACGTGAGGAGCAGCTGAAGCTGGAGATGAATCAGCTAAAGTCCTACACATCCCTGAAGCCAACAATTTGTTAACAAGTGTATCAGATGGCTTCAGGTAATATATTCTTTTGAGAAATATTAAAGTCTTGAAGGGCAGAGCTTCCATCTGTGAGGAGGGAAGTATAAGAAATGGGGAATTTAGAGTTGGAAACCCATAGGTGTCTGTCTCATCACAAGGAAATGATAAGAGTGGATGAGGAATGCGGTTCCATTTTAGCAAGCTTTGTGACTTTTATGCTTGGCAATGTGCTTACTTTCAGAAATCAGGTATTTTATGATCGTGGGTATCAAGGTGCTCAGAGTTGAAATGTTTGCTTTTCTTTCATTTTTTTCTCTCGCAGATTATTGCTACCATTTAACTCTAACTTCATTTTCACAATAATTGTGCTCCTTTAGTGCACATATATTTATTTTCTTAGCTGAAAATGAATAGGTGCAGGGAGATAAGTGTAAAAATCTAGACAATAAAGCCTGCTGCCTCCAAAACATTGACCTCTCAAACAGCCTTCCCTCTCTCTATTCCATTCTGGCCTGGAATGGACTCTGGATGTTTTCTGACATGAGGAGATTGATTCTTACCTAAAATATTGACCCTGGAACCTTCTGAACCCATTTTCTGGAAGAGCCCATGGAGTCCTTTAAGAAAACAGGAGCAGCGCTGAAAAGGCAGGAGTAACGCCTTTCAATGCAAGTATCCCTCAGGCTAAATGAGGTCAGCATTGTAGAAGACAGCCTGGTTCAGAAGTCTGGGCACTACAGACTTCCTTTGTGATCCACTGTGGCACATAGGAGTTTGTTTCTGTCTTCATTTTTGGCCCGGTGGGAGGGCAACAGAGCAGGAGCCAATCAGTGAGGACGCGGGGAGCTGCCTGAACTGTCCAATCAGGTGCGCCAGTGTAGGAGGCTTCTGGTGTCATGGCGTCTATGCTCGTCCTGAGGGCTATTCTGAGGGACGAGTGCTCGCTAGCAGCGTTTTGTGGTTCTATTCGCTGAGTCGTGCTCTGCAAAGAACGCGGGAGACCCTCAGGCCACGCAATGGTAACGTTATGGGATGGACGCCCTGAAAAGGGATGAAATTTGGGGGATCCTCATTAGAAGTGGTCAGAAGCAGCTATGGTGCCTAGAGCCTCCGTGCTTAGCTGCAGATCCCGGAGGTCCTTCTGGACTGACATTAGTCATCTTCTGTCCCTTTGCCCCTTGCTGAGACGAGCCTCGTTTGTGTCCCCTGACCCCTGTCCCCAGTGTGCCTCCATAAGCACACCGTGGTGTCTGAGTAGCCTCCTGCTGCCCTCGCATCTCCACCAGACTGAGGAGAGGAGGGGAATTGGGGAGTCGACCTTGATAGGATTTGAACTGGGCTGCCTGTTAAACTCACGCTAAAAAACCCGGAATGGGGCATTTGCAAGGACATATACATGTGATACGAGTAGGAGTGAAAGGAAGGAGGGTGTTATCTCTGAATTAGTGGCTATAGAGCTAAGCCCCATCATAGCCATTGTTTAAATAGTAAAACAATTCAAAAGGAGCAAGCACTAACCTAAAGGAAAAGCCACAAGTACAAGTTGTGCAGGGAGATCAAAGGTTAGGCATGAAGGGTTTTCTGTTTAGGGTGGATAAAATGAGACTGGAAAGGATGTGAAAGAGAATGGCACTGGATATATAGCTCAGCAACACACGTGCCTGCCTAGCAATCACAAGGTCCTGAGTTCAATTTCCGACACTATTGCCCAAAAAGAAAAAAAGAGAATGGCATGATAAAGAGTGTCAGTAGTAGGACTCACAACGTGGAAAATCTTCTCTGGGTAAGCATAAAGGAAAATTTGTGGTTTTGCTTCATCTTTGAGTTAGCCAAAAGTCACAGGCTTGAAGAACAGAAGCGAACTTAATAGATACTTGTGTTATGTTATTGCTGATCAGTTTATGTTATCATTATTTTTTGAGACGGTGTCTGACTACGTAGCTCAGGCTGACCTTGAATTCACAGCAATCCCCCTTCCTGAGGCTTCTGAGTGCTGGTATTTCAAATGTATGCCACCACACCCAGCCATGTAATCATTATTGAGGCAAAATCGGAAATTAGGAAACTGTGTGGCCTTGGTAGACAATTGGTAGATTAAAAAATTTTGTGGGCACAATCACTGAAGTAAAATGAAAGGGATCCACCCCAGGAGATGGAAGATTTCAAGGTGTTGTTGGTGTTTTTATTGTAGAGAAACTGAATTCTGGAAATTTGCTCAGAGCTATGTACCCCAAAACTTTCAATGTTTAATTTTTGTTTTTAAATTTGGAGATCATGACTTACTATGTTGCACCAAGTGTCTTGTTCTTTTGATGGTTTCTGAACCTCACTGACTGTTGGCTTGACATGTGTGTTCCATTATTCCAGATTAAGATTGAGGTTCATTACATTATTGCTCATGATTTACCAAGATTTCAGTGCTTGAATAATTTTTTTTTTTTTGAGACAGTGTTCTGTGTAATTCAGGCTGGCCTTAAACTCATTGTGTAGTACAGGTTGGCCCCGAACTAATGGCAATCCACTTGCCTCGGTGTCCCCCCAAGTGCTGGGATTACAGTAGTGCATTACCACACCTGGCTAGTGCTTGGGTAAAGTAAAAATTAGGCATTGTGGTTCACCCCTTTACTGTCCGACACATGGGAGACTGTCAGGAAGTATTACAGAACCAAGCCTGGACAATTGAGTAAGATCCTGTTTCAATATGGAATATTAATTCTGTAATTTACCTCCACTGAACAGTAAGTCATTTAACATACATTGATCCTGTGATAAATGTTCAGTACTGAAAAATAAAAGAAAAACTATTCAGGGGAAATCTGACCCTGCAATTTGTATTTTATTCTTTTGTACACAAGTGATATATGGTACAATACATGCTCATAAGTGGAGAGCAGCAAAGAATCACTCTTTTGTCAGCAACAGGACAGCAGTGGTGAACAAGCAGCGATTTGAAGTGCACTGTATTAAAAGAAGTGCATGAGATATATTGTATTTTTTTTTATGATTTTTGTCTTATGTTACATAAATGTTACCAGAGATCAAGTAAGTAAACTGAGCAGGTTAAAGGATCCAAAGCTTAGCAGTAATGTTTTCTTGACCAGATATAGTCTGTACATTTTCAAGACATTTTCTTTTCAACTTCCTTTGGATTGATTGTGTTATTTTGTCTTTCTCAGTCATGTAGTATATCCACTTTAACTCTTCAAAAAGTTCACTATAAAATATAATAACCATCAAATTGTTTCTTTTTTTTAAGAACTCTATTAATCAGGTTCCCCAGAGCAACTGACTCAGAAGAACAATGAGTGGTGCTTGGAAAAGGGAACACTATTCTGGATTTAAATTTTTGTTTCTTTGTTTGCTTTGATTTGGTTTGGTTGTTTTTACCGTTATTAACATTATAGAGAGGTGCTCCAGTCTGATCATACTGACTGCATTTCATCACCATAAAAGGGGATTGGAGAGTGATTTTCACTGATCAGACACAAGCCTAAGCAGTTGGAATCAATTCATCAAGCATGTGCATGGCTGAAGAGAAAGCACTTCCATTCCTAGTTCTAATTATGCTGATTTTGGAAATCCTTCTGTTTGAACTTTGGGTAACATGTGTCTTTCTACTCTAGATGGTCCACTCATGTAATCCCACTTAAATGTATGACGTTAAGGAGCCGAAAGCATGTCTGTCTGATAATGTAACTTCCAAGAGTTTTATCTTTACACTGATTTGTATTTCCATGGAAAAAAAGATTACATGGGCCTCAGTCATATATTCTATGAATTCCAATTGACGATGAATTCCAATCTCCCTAAGTTCTCTTGGTTGCCCACACACTGAGGACAGACCTCCATGTTGGTATCCTGGAGATGCCCATGGGAATGGCGTATGACACACCTGAGGTAAAGCACAGGTGTAGCACAGAGCTGAAGCACCGTTCAGTCTGTCTGTATCTCCCTTGGGATGTCATTGTACAGTATGAAGCAGTGAAGCCTATTCTGGCTTTTCACACTTGTGATATCTGAAATGTGGTGCCGGTGGTGAGGACAAGATGAGAGGGTGCAAGTATGGACAGAGTACTTTGTGTGAAGTCACTGAGATTGAGTTTGTGGGTGCAGAGCTAGAGATTCAGTAGGTCTTGTGTTCTTTGCCCATTCCCGTACCTTGTCTTTCAAGAGCTTGTGTGTCCACTTCACCTGCTAAATGAGTGATTTTCCAGCAGTGGTGATTTTGAACATGAGGAAATGTGAATGTGTCTCAGCTTTTTTCTTGTAATTATGACACAGAGCTTAAGAAAGATTTAGTGCCATCTTGGGGTTAGAGGTCAATGACCTTAAGAGTGTCACATAACAAACTGAATGGCCCTAATTAGAAAGAAAACATGGCCCTAAATGTCACTAGTGATGTGCTTCACAGATCTACTGTATGTGTGTTTTCATTCCATATTGAGCCCCTGCTTGTCATTACTACATTATGCTCCGTGGCTTCATTTACATTTTTATTGTTATGGTAGACCATAGATATCGATGGACTCTGCACATGTGTTCTAATATTGAGCCACACTGCAACCTCATGTAGATATATGTTTTACTGCTCAAACTGTATGTTGGAGAATTCATTCAATGTTTCATTTAATTCAGTCTGTAATATTCAATACTAGCGTGAAGAGCATATTTTCACTAATTTCTCTCTCAGCTTTTGTTTGTGTATAAGAATGGTATTGATAGGGCTGGGAATTTAGCTCAGTGGTATAAGCACCTGCCTGGCAAGCGCATGGTTGTGAGTTCAATCCCCGATACCACCAAAAAAAAAAAAAAAAGTGTTGATTTTTGAGGATTGAGTTTGTATTCAGCTATGCTACTAAATTTGGTTATTAACTCTAGGAGTCTTTTGGTGGAGTTTTTGTGGTCATCTATTTAGAATATCATGTCATCTGCAAATAATGATAGTTTAACTTCTTCCTTTCATATCCTTATTCCTTTTGTTGCTCTCTCTTGTCTTATTCTTCTGGCCATTTCTGCACTATAGTGATAATTAGTTAAAAACTTAGGGCTTTGGTTAGGTTAGGCATGGTGACTCATGCCTGAAATTCCAGCACTTGGGACTCAGAAGCAGGAGGATAAGTGGGAGTTTGAGGCCAGCCTGGGCTACCTATTAAGTTCAAGGCTAGCCTGAACTGCATAAAAGAAGAAAAACATGTATTTTACATCAAAACCACGTGAGTAAATAATGTAGTTCAGTATGAAACTGTATGTTCAGTGTGACTGAGGTCCAGTATTCCATCCCTCCAGTGAGAACAAAACAAATTGGAATTGTAAAGCTAACCCTTCCTTCCCTACCATTTGTAGCACTTTTGTGTTAGAATCTACATCAAATTTATACTTCATAATTGAAGGAAAATTTCTAACATCTTAACAGAATTTTTTAAAAAAATACCTACTTTTGGGGAACAGATTTCTTGGTTTGTACACAGTGAAAGTATATCTAATAAATATTGTCTGAATATTTTTAAGTGCATTAGAATTAACAGTTTCTAATTGTATTTCTGATGGATGGTAAATTTGCCAATAAAATCATTTACATATGTATATTGATTGAGGTAGGTCCAGTGTCTCTGAAAAAAACATGCTGTTTGCTGATTCAATTTCAAGGAAATTGTATAAGGTACTTGCAATTCAATGCTAGCTTCATACCATTAAAATCTCTTGCTAAATTGCCATTCTGACCTTTAAATTGTGATCTCCATTCTTTATTCACCAAGAACCTTAGTTTGCAACTGTGTAGCAAGGGTTCCATTTTCTTTCATTTTTTTATTCAATAGAAAATAGGATTTCTGAATTGAATCCTGACGTACAGATTAAAAAGAATTCAAATCATGGAAGTAATCAATGAAAAGATGAATATTCTTAGAGAGTACCTTTTATTTAATACCAAAATCAAATATGCTTTCCCTAGAAAGTGTTTACTATGAAAAGTCTTTTATCCTTGTCACCTTATGCCTCTTTGCAGTGTTCCAAATGCATGCCTTTTCCTGCAGTAACTGTTAACAAAACTGAACTAGTTGTCCAACTCTGACATAAGAACTTGTTAGTCTTATTTTTGCTTTCACTACAGTGAATTTCAAGTCTGTCATCATTCAATAGATAAGAAAAAACTGTAATGCTTAGCAAGTTGTTCAATAGTATGATGTTATCAAGTTGCTTATTTGGACTGTGTCACAATTTAAATTCCACCATTGTGCCTTCATTCTGGTTTGGATCTCAGCAGACACAACCACCATGCTTGTTGAGAAATATTGGACCTTGTCTCAGGTTATCCTTTTTGACTTTTTGGCTTTCCCATGGCTTCTCCAACCAGCTCCCTTCTTGCTCTACTTGTTGATGAACCTGTTCACAGTGCAGAGGAATCTTTAACCAGGTTACTGTCTGGAGTGTATGAGCAAAGGCATTCTTGGAAGGAGTAAGAATAAGGATCAAGGTGTTCTCATTATCTATCCACTTGTTTGTTGCATTATTTGGGCTTGCCTGTGCAGATGATACTAGTTACAACACACTTTGAACTGTTATTTCATTTCAAACTTGGAACTTGCCTTTATGCATCTGTCTTGTGATCTGGTTTCTATGAGCTCAGTTCTCAGCTACAGACCTCGTTCACCTCATCTC
The DNA here is from genome assembly GCA_004027455.1 of Hydrochoerus hydrochaeris. Taxonomy (NCBI): domain Eukaryota; kingdom Metazoa; phylum Chordata; class Mammalia; order Rodentia; family Hydrochaeridae; genus Hydrochoerus; species Hydrochoerus hydrochaeris. Next base: position 27,699 of record PVLA01001746.1, on the reverse strand, counting down.
AGAAGTGGCTATATCTTGGACCTGGTCCTTTTCTAACTGCCTATTAATAATTACCTAAGTTAACTATCTACAATATAAGCATTCATGCCCAAGTTTTTGTGCTGACTTAATGTATGTCTTCATAACTCTTCTCTATAGAACAAAGGTAGTGATTGATAAGAAACATGAAAACAATTGTTGTACAAGTATTACTCCATTTAAACTTCATGATAAAATCTAATTTCTAGTGGTATAGATGAATAGGTCTTTGGCATCTTTGTTTTTCATAAGGAAAGTTACTCTCCTGCTTTAAATCCATGTTCAACATTGAGGAATCTTGACAAAGACAAGCTGCTGAGTGTGGGAAAGCAGGTGTCTCATTAGAGATTGGGTATTTGTTCTTGTAGAAGTGACTTGCCTTGCCATAGGGTGTTTTGTTTTTTGTTTTTTGTTTTTTTTGGTACTGGGTATCAAACTCACAACGTCATGCTTGCCAGGCAGGCACTTATGCCACTGAGCGAAACCCCTTTTGACTGAAAGATTTTAATAGATCACATTATTCAATAATGCCTTTGATACTTTTAACAATTTATCTTCTGTTAAAAGTTGTCTATAATCTACATAAATAGTCAACAATCAAATTTCCAAGTTGTTGAGGAAGTTCCATTTCTATGGTGCTAATACTTCTTTAACATGCTAATGTGATTTTTGTTCTTTTTTTTTTTTTTTTTTTTTTGCACCGGGGATCAAACTAATGATCTTGTGCTTTTGAGGCAGGTGCTTAGGCCGCTGAGCTAAATCCCTGGCCCATTCTTTTCTTGTATGTAATTCATTGTTTCTAACTTTTTTTAAAGCAGCCGTATCTAGTTCCTTGAAATATGTTCTACGCTCATTTTCATTTTTATTTTTTTTAATTTTTTTTTTTTGTCTTTTTTGAGGCAGGGTCTCTCTATGTAGTTCGGGCAGGCCTTGAGCTCACTTTGTAATCCAGGCTGGTCTTGAACTCACAATGATCCTCCTGCCTCAGCCTTCCGAGTGCTGGGATTACAGGTGTGAGCCACCATGCCTGGCTGTCATTTTCATTTTTATATTCTCAATGTTTAATCAAGCCTTTCATTTGAATACTTTGTCTTTTAAAAATGTATGATTTTATCCTTAATTCTAAGGAGTACTTTAAACATCTTTTACTGTTGATATCAAATTTCTTTTTGATAAGCATGAGAGCCAGCTTTGCACATTTTTCATTATTTTCAAAACATTAGTTTTCCCCTTTTTTTCTTTCTTTCTTTTTTTTAATTTACATTTATGTAATGATTATATTCACAGTATGGATTTGGTACATGTGCATAACATATTTCCATTATTTCCCCCTAGAAATTACATTCTGTATTATTGTTCTGAAGATGGATTGTTTGAGTGATTGTTTCTTGTGACTCTGAAGATTTTGTAGTAGGTAGTTACTAGATAAAGTATTATGCAGTATCCAATCAATCCCCAGGAAGCATGATATTAATTTTAACTGTTCCATTACAGATTTTTTTTTCTCCTTCTTCATCTATGGAATGATGGAGTTGTTTTGATATATTCAGACATAGTTGTTAAACAATTATATTTTCCTTCATATTCATGTTTTGCCTCATGTAATCTGATACTTTATTGAGTATTGTAGTCAGAATTTGCACTGGAGTGTATTTAATATAGGACATATAATGTATAGGATTATTTTATTATATCCACTCTAAAGTTTCAGATGCAGAGAAGTGCATGAGATCTGTCTATGTGCTAGAGACTCCAAGAATCCAGCAAAGGCCCTGGATCTCACAACAATGTCCTGTAAAAGTCTCTCTATAAAGACCTAGAGCCCATGGCAATATCTTCCATGGGTCCAGCTGGAGGCTTAGAGCCCATAACAAATGTCTCATGCAAATCTGTATCAAGGATTTGTGTTAGGAAGGCCGAAACATCAGTGGTGGGAACTGGAAAGTCTGTACTATCAGTGTGAAGAATCTGTGATATCAGGATGAGAGATCTGCACTGGAGCCAGGACACAAAGCTCATGGTAAGGTCCAGAGCTTTTCTGATGAGAACAGCAGCCATCCTCAGCGACAGTGAAGACTGAAGCTCCTATGATGTGTAGACTTTGATCAGCGCTGGTATCTGTTCTCTTTCTCACTGTCTCACCTGTCTTTCTTTCTGATGGGCAGCATAGAGTCTGATAGCTGCTTGCTAGGTGTCTGTGGGTCTCTTGTTTGCAACTGTGCTGCTCTGTTTATTGCTTTCCAGCGTGTGTATGTTGTCTTGTCTTTTTATATATGACTGCAGCAGATACAAATTAATGTGTTCTTTCTTAATGGTGACTTAGTGCCTAAATATTTTGTAGTAAATTTTATTTTCAAAATTGTTGTTGAGACATAAGACTAATATTGTAAATGTCCTGGGAATGTTCAGAAAGCTTCTCCTCTCAGCCTTGGACAATGTGTGAGAACATCCAGGTGATTGATACCCAATACACTCAGCCCTCTCTTGCCCATGAGTGACCACCCTTTGGTGATGTTTCTGAAGTTCACCAGGTGTGAATTTCGATGATTAATGTTCTTTTGGTTTACACCCTTGAAATTTTCAATAAGGAATTATTACAGATTTGCAAAGAAATATTTTCAGATATTTTTTTTTCCTCTCACCATTGTTCACAAGTGTTGATATGTGAATGAAGAGGCAAATGCTTTCTCATTCATTCCATTCCTATGATTCGGAGTTTTTCAGTTTTATTGAAAAGAATCACATCTTCCTCGAGGAGTAATAGCCAACTGTATTGTCTGCTCATTGGGAAGATGCCATTGGTCTGTATGCTTTGGTAAACTCTATAGTAAAAGAAATGATTCTCAAGTGTACCAATCAAAAATTTTGGGCTGGGGATTTAGCTCAGTGGCATAAGTGCCTGCCTTGCAAGCATGCAGTCGTGAGTTCAATCCCTGGTATCCAAAAAAAAAAAAAAAAGTTTGAGTGTTGTTGTTTATTCGTGGTTTTCGCTTGAGTTAGATACGGTGTAGTCATTTTTTAAGATTTGTATTCTTTGACCTTACTGCTTATACAAAATCTTTATTCTCAGTACACAGCAGATATTTTCTTCTCTTGTTTATATTCCATGATTTTCATATGTTTCAATTTACCCTTCTCATTCTATAGTTACATCATTTTCCTTTGAGGAAAACTTTTTCACTTTTAAAAAGTTATTTACTGTAAATTCTGAAACATTCAATGTTATCGTTCCCATTTCAACATTTAACTTAATTATTGCTTGTAGAATAGACAGCTATACAACTCAGGTTCCCAAATTTGTACCTGATTCTCCCTGCACATGTATGAAGCAGATTGTGATTTCTTCCAGAGATGTATAGCACCAACAATCAATATTTCACATATCTGTCAACTTACTGAAGCCTGTGTTCCATTCTCGAGATCTAGTTGTCAATTTATTTGATGGTACTGCCTTCATGAAATGTGTGTTTTATTTGAGTGTGTTTCATGTATGTTATGGAAGGTACCAATCTTCTTGCTTAGAAGGTATTGAATGTTATTAGAATTTTCTTATATTGCATAGCTACAATTTTTTAAACAAATCAGAGTTTTATGAAGTCACTTTTTTTGGAGTTTTCCTTTATGGGGTGTGTGAGTCAGGGTTTCTGTATTTCAGACAGCTCTGCAACTGAGGCTGGCCTCAAACTCAAGACAGTTCTCCTGCATCAGCCTCTCAAGTACTGGGATTGCAGGCATGTACCACTACACCTGCTTAAAATGTTCCTTTTGTGCCTAATTACTTTGTGGTATATGAATTTTCAATGCATATAATATATTTTATTCATCTTCCATTCACACTGCCATAGAATCTCTTATATGTCAGTGGGTGACGCAGAGCTATAAGACAGTTTGCAGCTTTTGCCTGTTTTCAGTGTTCATAGACTTATTGCAATAAAACTGTTTCCATTAACACTTTAGTTATTATTTATATGCCATATTTAATGTTTGTTCTATTATATTTTTTTTTCTGTGAAACCAAGTTCAAGTTTCAAAATGCTGCTCAAGTACAAAGGAAGAAGGACTCAATACATATGTAATGAAATTTAAAGAGACATAACTATGATGTGTCAGTGCGATTCATTAGACATTCATCTGTCCCTGCGCTCTGTGGATGTTGGTCTTGTAGGCTCCCACTGTGAGCTCTGCTTTTAGAAACAGTGCATGAATATGTTTGAAGTGACTCAGGAAAACAAATAGTGCTCCTATTCTGCTGTTGCATTAGCAACGAGTTGATATCTAGCATCAGAATTGCTTTGTAAAAAACTGCATTCACATGTGATTGAGGACCAAATTATGGAATTAAGATTTGAAGGATGCAGTCTCCATTCAGCTGTTTTGTTCTGTTTTGCCCTGCTTTGTTTTGTTGAGACAGGCTCTCAGTGTGTAGTTCAGCTGACCTTGAACTCACTGAGGAGCCCTCACTGGTCTTGAACTCATGTAAATCCTCTTGCCTCAGCTTCCTGAATACTGGGATTACAGATATGCACCATCATACTTGGCTCTCAATTCAGGTTTTTGTCAGACAAGTTAAGATATCCCAGGCTGTGATCTCAACTTTCTGTTGAGAAATATATGTATGATCATTTAGGAAGCAGTGACCTTTGAGGATGTGATTGTGAACTTCACCACTGAGGAGTGGGCTTTGCTGAATCCATCCCAAAAGAAGCTCTACAGAGATGTGATGGGGGAAACCTTTAGGAACATGGCTGCTATAGGTAAGAGTGACATCTCTTTCTCACTTACACTCTCAGAGAATATCTTTTGTTGCTCATCAGTGCTGCTTCATTAAAAAGAACATGAAAACATTTTGAAGAATAGCTCAGGTTTGGTTCCATTATATCATGAATCTAATTGAAACATTAATTTTTATGTTGCTGTTATTATTATTATTATAATAATAAATTCTTATATTTCTCTGTCTACAATTCAGGAAGTGCTGAGAACAACAAGGAATTTGAAACAGAATACAAAAGTTACTGGAGACGTCTAAGGTAATTTCTACTCACAAGGAAAAAGAATGTGCTCCAGAATCTGTGTGTGAGCAGAAACATGACAGCAAAGAAAGTGATGTGAAGTTCAATTTAATGTCATATATATTCTTCCAAGATGTATACAGGTTGAATATGTATAATCTGAGAATTCAATCAAGAAAATGTATGAAATGGCATTTAGTTATTATTGTATATAGATGTGTATGAAAAGAATAAATTTTAAGTTTTGAAAGGAACCCATCTGGAGGATATCTATGTATACATATGAATGTAACGCCTTTAGTATCTCAAAATTTCTAACTTTTGGCAGTATTCAAGCATGTTAGTGTTTCAGTATGTTTTTCAAGCATTTCTCCAGAAAATTGAGTCCATTCTGATTTAACATTATTAGAAGGTGCCCTCTAATATTGCTGGTGGACTGGTAAATGTAGTCACTAAGATAATCAGTACACTGGATGCATGAATAAGGAAAATTGTTGATAAGCTCCCCGTGATTGTGCCTTCTTGTAAACCCAGCACTCTAGGAAGCAGAATCTTCAGAATGACAAGTGGAAACTGTGCCTGAACAATTTAGTCATCCATGAGAATGTCTCAAAATAAGAAATAAAAAGATGGGGATTTTGTGCTAAGACCTGTGTTTCATTCCCAGCACTGAAAAGGGAAATGTGCTATATAATCAGGCAAAAATTTACATAATATCATGTCCTTTGACAAACAAAATAGATAGATCTTCTTCTAATATTAAGTGAAAAAGTTCAGATGAAAAATATGAAATGTCATATAGTTTGTCTTATATGAGAAACTAAAAATTATAAATTAGAGAGTAAAATAAAGGAGAATTGATAAAGAAAATGAAACCTGACTTTTTGGAGATGGGAAAGACAAATCAGGTAAGGAAAGAAGGGAGTGAGTGATGGGGGAAATGGTATCAAAATGATCAATATGTGATATACATAGGTGCTTATGACCCCAAATGAAGATAAACATTCTGTGTTTCAAAAAATACCAACTTTAAAATTCTCAAAGGAATACCACTGTTTTCCAAATGGCTGTTTTTAAACATATCCTGCAAGGTTCTCAGTTAATTCATTGCCCAAATTTCAGGCATTAAAACAGAACTTACTCTGGTAAAACGTTATTATGGAGACCCAGTTTATTGTCACATGTTTTCTTTACAGAAATGAAGAGGTAGAGAAATGCTATCAACATAAACCTTGGAATCAGTGTAAAGAAGTATTCATTTGTACTCCAGATGCTAATGTGAATGTGAAAGAAACACACACACCCAGTGATGTTCAGATCCATAAAAGAAATCATACTGCAGGGAATCCCTATGTATGTAAGCAATGTGGAAAAGCTTTCACTACACACAGATCTTGTCAAAAACATGAAAGCATTCATACTGGGGAGAAACCATATGTATGCAAACAATGTGAGAAAGCTTTCAGTACACGTGGATATTGTCAAGTACATGAGAGAATTCACACTGGGGAGAAACCTTATGGATGTAAGCAATGTGGGAAAGCTTTCTCCACACGTGGATCTTATCGAAAACATGAAAGACGTCACACGGGGGAAAAACCCTATGTATGTAAACAATGTGGGAAATCTTTCAGCACACAGGGATATTGTCAAATACATGCAAGAATTCACACTGGGGAGAAACCCTATGTTTGTAAGCAATGTGGGAAAGCTTTCATCATTCGCAGATCTTGTGAAATTCATGAAAGAATTCACACTGGGAAGAAACCCTATGTATGTAAACAATGTGGGAAAGCTTTCACCACACGCGGATCTTGTCAAAGACATGAAAGACTTCACACTGGGGAGAAACCTTATGTATGTAAACAATGTGGAAAAGCTTTCAGTACAAAGGGTTATTGTCAGACACATGAAAACATTCACACAGGGGAGAAACCCTATACATGTAAGCAATGTGGGAAGGCCTTCAGCAGAAACACTCATTGTAGAACACATGAAAGAACTCACACTGGGGAAAAACCCTATGTATGCAAGCAATGTGGGAAAGCCTTTATGAGTTACAGTGAATGTAAAACACATGAAAGAACACACACAGCAGAGAAAGCCTATATATGTAAGCAGTGTGGGAAGGCTTTCACCACACGCAGATCTTGTGAAAAACATGAAAGAATTCACATTGGGGAGAAACCCTATGTATGTAAGCAATGTGGGAAGGCTTTCACCACACGTGGATCTTGTCAAAAACATGAAAAACTTCACACTGGAGAGAAACCTTACATATGTAAGCAATGTGGGAAAGCTTTTACCACACGCAAATCTTGTCAGATACATGAAAGAATTCACACTGGGTTGAAACCCTATTTATGTAAACAATGTGGGAAAGCTTTTACCACACAGGGATATTGTCAAATACATGAAAGACTTCACACTGGGGAGAAACCCTTTGTATGTAAGCAGTGTGGGAAAGCATTTACTACGCGCAAATCTTGTCAAATACATGAAAGAACACACACTGGGGAGAAACCGTATATATGTAAGCAGTGTGGAAAAGCTTTTACCACACAGGGATATTGTCAAATACATGAAAGACTTCACACTGGGGAGAAACCTTATGTATGTAAGCAATGTGGGAAAGCTTTCTCCACACAGGGATATTGTCAAATACATGAAAAAATTCATACTGGGGAGAAACCTTACATATGCAAACAATGTGGGAAAGCTTTCACCACACATGGATATTGTCAAATACACGAAAGACTTCACACTGGGCAGAAACACTGTATGTAAGCAATGTGGGAAAGCTTTCAGTGTTCACAGTGAATGTAAATACATAAAAGAGCTCATACTGAGTATTAATCCTATGTATGTAAGCAGTGTGCTAAAGATTTCACAAGGCACAGTGAATGTAACATATATGATCAACTTATACAGGTAGAAAATATGTATGTAAGCAGTGTGGGAAGACATTCACCACATGAAGATCTTGTCAGATAAATACATAATTTCACACTGAGGGCAAAGCCCATGTGTGTAAGCAATGGTGGAAAGATTTCACCAGGTGTAGCGAATGTACAATACATGAAAGACCTCACACTGTGTAATAATCCTATGCATGTAAGCAGTGTGGGAATACTTTCAGCAGACATGATGATTGTCACATGTATGAAAGAACTTACTGGGCAGAAACCCTATGTGGATTAGCAATGTGGGAGAGATACCAGTCCACACACTTCGTTAAATACAGGAAAGAAGACTCCCTGGGGAGAAAGTTTATATTTGTAAGCTTATTTTGAAAATGCCATAAAAATTTGTCATGTAGTAAAGATCTGAATAATAATTATTACAAAATGTTTGATGTCAGTTGTTCTTCACAGACTATTCAGAGCATACAAATCCAAGGCAGAGCTATCATAAAGTGAATCTGTTGTGTGGTTTTCAGTAAATCATTTTTACATGTCTAGGTTATCTATCTGTAGGTTTCAATATAGAAATACTAGATTGGCATAATTTTATATTGTGTCTGCTTAATCCATAGTATCTTTTAGTTAGACATGGTGAACCAAAATGTGCCTTTTGGTTTCAGGTACAATTAGTATCTATGTAGTTAATGCTTTATCTTTAAAATTGGGAAGTACATTCTACAAAAAAAAAAAAAACCTTAATTTATATATTTTTTTCTGTGAATTGTTGGGATATGGCCACTATGTTTGATTTAAATTTTCCTGCACCTACTCTATGTTCAGGGTAACAAATGATGTCTCTCAATCTGATGCTACATTTTATGTTGAGATGCATATATTCAGAGGCTTCTAAACATGTGTTTTTAATGAAGTTCTGGTGTTTTTCACAGACTTGTAGATTAGCAAATGTAATGTTTCTCTGTTGTGACAGGATACCTGCTTATACCCTTACATCACTGTGTATTATATCATGTAGAGAATGTTGCATTTTTTTCTTACTGAAGCCAGTATCATTCTTTAAATAATTTTATATTATCGTCAAAATTTTAGTTGTGATATTTCTATTGTAATGAATTTAATTTGGTGTTAAGTTTTCCACCACATGAACCAAATACAAACCATGCTGCTGTGAATTTCTGACTCCCCTAGATCAGCAGAACCACAACTTCTCTCCAGAAGCATATCATGAATTACAGTGATATCTCCCAAAAGTGTAAATAGTGGTATGATTTATCAGTATCAAGAGTTTGAAAGGATTTTTTGTCAGCTATGGAGTTGTTTTGGGGAGCATGGTTGCTATTGAATGTACAAGGCCAATGCCTTTATTCCATTCCCTGATGCTGTGATGCCATTCTATCCCGGGTAGTCACTGTTTTTACCTGATACTCAGAACTAATGACATGAAGGAAAACCTAACTCATGTGAAATATCAGTTAGATAAAAAGGGAATTAACTCATATAAGTCAGATATTTTTTTTTCTTTCACCAATTTTTTAGACAAATTTCTACAATGCCATTTGTCGTTGTTCATAATACAAACCCCTGCCTGATGTTTGCAGTGTGTACCAATTGCCATGGAATACATACATTGGGCCACAGTGTGTGCATGTGTCCTAGTTGGTCACTTTTGACTGGTATTTTTTTTTACTCTCTTTTTAACATAGCTGTAATTGCAAAGTGTTTAATACAGTATTCTCAAATACAAAAGCTGCACAATTTGTGATGGCATTATGTTGTTACAAGCCTGTGGTATCATGAAAACGTGAGCACTGCATTAAGTATTCCTAATGCAGTGAGTATAGCTTGCCCTGGTCTTAATTATGGTTATATGCATAAATTATTATCTAATATTATGTCTTTTTTTTCTGAAATGTAATTACAGAAGAAAAGACACTGTACAGTGTCAGTCTTTATACCCTACAACATGTGGCTAACTTCCTGCTGCACATTTCTGCCTACCATTACCAGGAAGATGTGTAGTGTGTATTGCTATCCCGTCCAGTAATAGAATATTGAAACTACAAGATGTTTATCCTGAGTACATTCACTTTCTCATTATTTTACCATGAAGATAAATCTTGCTGGTCCTGCTGATGCATGCTTCTAATCCCAGCAACTCAGGAGACTTAAGTGAGTAAAGAAAAAGTTAAGTCCAGGCTTCTCAGCTTCATGAGAGCCTGTCTCAAAATATAACATCAAGTTCTGCAGATGTAGCTCAGTGCTCAGTTCTCCTAGATTTACTTCCCAGTTACAAAACTATTGTAATACTAGTACCCATCAGTGGTTGTCCTTTTCTTATTTGCCCCAAGCATCCCTTGAGAAGTGCATTTGTTTATAGACTGACTGTACTGAGCATCATAGGTTAGGTGTCATTTTAACCAGTTGATTCTTGTGTTGAATACATTAGACAAAATTGTCACTTTTATATTTCCTGTTACAGTATTTCATACAAATTAACAAAAGATACACAAATTTTGATCATCCCGTATTTGCATAATAGGTCTGGTAAGTGATTAATATATAAAAATCTAAACTAACTGGAATACATTTAACCCCAGTATTAGCAGAGACTGAGATGCAGTGATCACTGATTTAAAGCTAACTTTGGGGGCAGCCTACCTAGAAACCTCAGCAAAGTATGAAGCAATTGTCTCTATACCTGCATTTGAAGTTTAAGGAAAGAAACAAGTTTTGAGGTCCAGAATATAAACACAGGATACAATTAAAAGATCACTATTGCAAATCACTATGATTTTCTTGTTAAGGAAATACACTTCTTATGGTAATATTTGTGACGCAGTCGTATATATGCCTGTCACAATAAAACATAATGAAATATGAAGCAACCAGGCATTTCATCTTCTGACTATTAGAGATGTAAAAAATTTTGTTTTCTCAATACTGTTGCTGGTGTTTTGTGTAGAAAATGAGATAGGATGATGCAACAGACCAAAAGGATTATGTAAAGTTTAAAAATTTCTGTGGAAGCAACACAACCAGAAAGAAGTATGAGGAAATAACCCCCAAAATGGGAAGAATTTACCTGAAACTCCTAGAGATCTAACATCTTTAAAAAAACCCAAACCAAGACAGTGAAATGTACACACATTTGTTAGAATAAATACAAATTTTTGCCAATGAATACCAAAACTGTTATGCATTTTTGCCCAGTACAAAAATGAAAATTGGAACATCATCTCCTTCCAGACAAAACATATCACCACAAACTCAAAGTGGTGTTCATGAGGCTGCAGGGGAAAAGGAACCTCGTTCAGCATCATTGATGGGAATGTTAGTAGTTCAACCATTACTCAAGTCAGAGTGCAAAATATCACAAACACTATGAGTCGTAATTCCATTCTGTGTAGTACCTCCTATTGTCATTATCTTCCAGAGTTTTTAAGATGTATTTCAGTGACCCATGCACATTCCTATTTACTGCATTAATACTCATTTTTCTGTGGGGCAGCAGCAGTGAGCGCTGTTTGTCAGCCACCAGACCCCAAGTTAGACAATAAATAGTCTTCAGGGCACTCCAGTTAGAAAATGATATGTGCTATCTTATGGAATGGGCTCAAATTAGATTTTTTTCTACTAGGAGTCTTAAGCATAATAAACCTGTGAATGTAGAGTGGGCGTCACTGTTCTTTAGATTTGGGATATTAAATGCATATTCAGTACATTTTATTTCAACTGTTTTGGCTGCTGAAACATTGCCACTTTGTACCACATGGAACATTCACATTTATTGAGGTGGTGATGCACTTAACACCAACCTCCTTACATTCTCTCCTGGGTTCCATGCTGTTACTGAGGGTACTGCAGTGTGTATGTATATGTGTACACGTGTATATAAAAGTTTCTTTTTCTACTTTCCTGAGAAAAGATTTTTAAAGTTTCTTTGTGTAACCAGAGGGTGAATACCTCTGTAATGGGTGTGTAGGGGTTTAAAATGTGAGACCACAGAATGTTAAAATGAAGCTACAAGAACAAGTAAAGCAAGCACAGTCCAAGAGGGAAGACTGAACTTCCATAAAAGAAGCCTAATATCTCTGTTCAAAGGCTGAACACTGGAGTCTGATGTTCTTGGATGATAACAGCACCAAATGTCAAAGTTGTTTAAGACAATTCAACTCTATAAAAGCTTCTCTTTTACACTTTTTTTGGATTCACCAATGCCAAGTCCTCTTGCATGACAACACATTTTCTTCATGACAGTTATTTTGCACTCAGATCAATGGCTCACATCAATTTTCTGTAGGACACACAGGCATTCAGGTTTTATGGTATGTCTTCATCAAGTCATGCTGATGACAAGATCAACAAGCAAAAATGAAGAAAAAATAAAATTTGTATTCATACATGTCTGAAGTGTATCTTTACATTGGTTGTCAGAATGCTGTACATAAAAATGGATGTTGTACATGTATACAGCCTATCTGAACTCTTTATTTCAACTTCCCATCTTTCTCCCCCTTTCAGCATTTCTTCATTCTATTTCCATATGTAAAATATCTCTCATTTTCCAATTAGTGATCTTTTATTTTTTCTTATAAAAGTAAACAGACTACCTTTGATAGTCTATTTGACCATCTATACGTAGCAGCTTCCTAAATGTACAAGTGTATAAAGATTTCAGCATCTTTCACATATTTCTAAAGAAAATCCACAGAATGATTCCAATGAGGAGAATCCTAAATGATGGTGATGAAGTCACCTTGTGACCTTCAAAATGGAGAGCAGCAATTGTGCAGCACAAGCATGCGATAATCCCGAGCATATGAAGTCAATGCGTGAAAACAAGCATCAGAATCTTCAATGTGGGGCTCCCTGGGTTTTGAGCCACAAGCTTTGCTCCAGTATATCCAATAGGTGTGTCTGGGGATGTGAGAGTCGACTAGTGTAATCATAGTCCCTCTTTATCCACATATTAATTCTGCCAGTTTACCTGGATCAAATATTAAAAATTCCAAAACCAAAAATGACAAAGTTCATATGATGTACCTTTCTCAGTAGCATGTTGAAATGTCATGCCACTGTGATCCATCATTTATCTCAGTGGATCTCATCATTTAACAATTGTGTGATATCTCACCATATAAAGAATAAGTACAATAACAAGGGCCATATTCAGAGAAAGCACATTCACATAGCACCATTTACAGTATGATTTTAATAACCATTTCAGTATTAATATGTCTACCTGTGCATAATTAATGAATTAACATTTTTCATTGGTGTATATGTATATGAGATGCTGTGCATATATATGTATGTGTATGTTTTTGTGTGTGTTTTAATTCTACCTTTGGAAGCATATACTGGACATGTTATCATATGTCCCTCAGATAAGGGGGCATAATGCTTTTTTAAAATAGCTTCATGATTTCAAGTGTCTGGCTTGTCACATCAAAACAAAAGACATATGTTGTGTGGAGAAGTCACATGATTGTTTTTCTTGCCAAATGCAAAAAGCACATACATTTCCCCAAAACAACCACACTTCTACTCCCATGTCTACATCACACCAATTCTTGAAAACTTTCTATCTCAGTCCCAGGCCACTACCTTGGTTTCTCATGGGATGTGACTGAACCTGAGAAGAAAAAAAAAAAAACAAACCTGGATCATGTATAAATTTTTAAAAGGCAAATGCATCATTAGGATATTCAATGTGTACTCTAAGAAATACTTTCTGGGTTTATGGTAATGGAGGTGAGCTGGAGAAACATTTTCAAATGGCAAAACAAATAGAAACATCAGGCAGACAGCACCAGGAAATAAACATCACCTGGGACCTTGGGAGAACCACTGTGAGGCTAAGGGAGTGGGAGAGTTCCTGTTTGAGAAGTTCTTTCCCAATCCAGTTTGATTAAATATAAGTATTTGTTTTTAGATATCTTATTCCAAAGGCATATTTATTTGTCCATTTTTAAACATTCATAAGTGTCTTAGGATTTTCCTTTTCTAGTTTATCATGTAAGATAAAATGAATGATGCATTGTCACAATGACATCATCAAAGATTTGTGTTCATCATTCTTGACTTAATTTATAAATGTGGTTGCAATGTAAGTGGATCACATCTTCAAGATGAGACCAAACTGGAGCCAGCAGACAAAAAGCAATGAATTTTCCTTGGTTGTTTCTGGGCAGCCGCCTTCCCTGTAGGTGGCCTCCAGCTGGAGAGAATACCCACAGAATGAGTGCGAACAGTGAAAAGCTACAGAGCCTTTCAGGGCTGGACATTCATGCAGAAGGCACAAGCCACAGCCACTGAGTGGATAGTTCCTTTCTGAGGCTCTGACCCTATTTTCTGTGGGAATGTCTACAGATGATTTTTACTTTGCAATGCTTACAAACTTACAGATGTGAATCTCTAATTTGTATCCATTAAATATTTATTCTCAGGCTGAAAGACTTTTATATAGTTTCTAGGGAATGGGATGATGAATTTGACACTTTAATGAGAACCTTAAAGGGACTCCAGGTAAGGGTCTTCCTCTTGAAAATTTTAGGGTGTAGGCAGTTGCATTTTCCCACTGAAAAGGGAGCAGTAGGCCATGATGAGCTCCCAGAGTGAATATTTGTGCTTCTTGTTGCCTCATCACCAGGACTCACTGTAGCACACCCTTTCAGCAGTCAGTCTGACCCTCTACAAGGAAATGATGTTTAACTGTCTGAATATGGATTTTCCTGTGACCATAGGTGCAGCAGCTGGCCTTCTTTTCACTTTTGATTGTTGCATAGTGCACTGCTGCTGAAGAAATGGAATAGATATGTTAATAGTTACAGCATTTTGTTTTTGATTTTATTTTACTTATTTTTTTTTAGTATTTCATTTTTATGTTTTCCTATGATTTTTAGTGAAATATATCATAGCAGGATATGGTTGTCCACTCCTATAATCTCAGCACTCAGGGAAGCTTACACAAACCAAATGCACATTTACAAGTTTGAAGCATTGGTGGGTAATATAACAACATACCAAACACTTCTCAAGCAGTGTCTCAAATAAACATGCCTGAGGATATGGCTATATGCAAGTGGACTTAATTAAACCCAACCTAAAAAAGGTAAAATGACCTAGATGACTGAAAAAGTATGTGAAAACCTTGTTAATGATGGAAAGCCTTGGCAGAGATGGTAAGTTTGAACCTCAGATAGCCCTGTGCAATCTATTTTCAAGTGCACTTTGTTTATAAAAGTGGACATGGGTTTCCCAATTGGTATGAATCTTCATTTAGATCTTATCCCTGGGTGGTATCAAATTGACTAGTGACTTTTTCATAATTGATATAACACCTATATATGCCACTTCACCTTTTGCATAGTTCTATATTCATTGATCTCTTAATTTGTCAAAAATCAAAAAGGCTTATGAGAGTGTGTGGGACATTTTCATCTCGGGGGCTCTTGTATTATAAAGAGCTAAATTAGGCAGAAATATACTAGAAACTCAGACTGGTATGGGCCCACTAGAGAATCAGTGGAGGAGGTGAGAAATTGAAACTGGCTAGAGGAAGATCTGAAGCTTAAAATCGTAACAGGTAGTTTACATTCTTTCCTAAGTATAGGAGACCATTGAAACTGAATACACGTGCAGGGCTGTGGGGTGGCTCAGGCATGATTGAAATGACAATGAGCAGACACCTGGGTGGGGGGGCAGCAGAGATAGGTCACAGCTGTGGCCACCTAGAGACCTTTCTGGGTAGTTTTCCTTAATGAGCTTCATCTGTTGCTCTGAAGGGGTCCTTGAACCCCCGCGCCCCCCCCCCCCCAAGATCCTGTTCAGGTTTCCTCCATTGCCCACTCGACTCCTTGCTTGTTCTGATTAAATACGGGCTGCCTAGCATTGGCTGGCTGGCCAGCTAGTAGAGTTATGAGCTCTGCTGCAGATTTCACTCCTCCTGCAGCTCTAAAGACCATGCCACTTGTCTCATTACTTTGAGCCTTGGTCATGTACCTGTTAGGGGGACTGGTGCCTAGGTACAGACCCCAATGCCTAAGGGATTAACACAAGCTTTTGTGATTCCCTGTTATCTCGTTAGGGATAGGTCCCTGTCTCCTCCACACACTAAGACTAAGAGAACTAGAACTAAATCTAAAACCACTGAGACTAAGGCTACTAAAACTAAAAGCAAGACTAAAACTATAGATTGTCGACAATAGTTAATGATGTTATGCAGATACTTTTACAATCATTAAATCAACATTACCTAAATGAATATACTTTCAATCATATTAGTTAATGAAAACATTGGCCCACATTATATCTAATTCATAATTTTGTTCTACAAAGTTCCTTTGAGACATGTATTTTGTGTCAAACCATTCAAGACCCCTCCTGTCTCCAGGAGCTACTACTATTCCCCATTCCTGTTCCATATTCCTATTTGTATTTCTATTCTGCAACAAATATCCTTCCCTTAATTGCCATTGCTCCTTGGAATTTATTCTTCAACTATGAAAACAGTGAATTTGGCAAATCTGACATCCAGCATTTCCCCTACATCATTTCCACAGGTTTATGAAGTGGTTACAAATACGAGTGCCATACACTTACATGTCAAAATTCCAAGCCTGAATTGAATGCTCTGTAGTGAACAGAAAGCAAGTGCTTCAACTTGTAGGACCTTGCCTGCACATTAGATTCCTCAGTTATCATAAGATACTTTAAAGGAGCAAGCAGATTGGTCTTGCTCTTCCTGATGAAGGACCTTAAGCTAAAGACATATAATAATGTCCAAATTTCTGATAGCTGGGGATAGACTGAAATGCATTTTGGTCTCCAGGTAACATAGTATAGAAGTGTGACAGGAAGGATCCAGGGACCAGGTTTGGTCCATCAGATCAAGCTCACATGACTTCACCAGACACTCCTGGAATTGTACTTTAAGAATATTCAACATATCTCTGAAGCCAAATCAGTTGTTCACAACTGTATCACATTGCTCCAGGCAATATATGCCTTGCAGGAATATTAAAGTCCCGAAGGGGCAGAGATTCAATTTGTGAGGAGGGGACAATATGTCATGTGGAGTTTAGACTGAGGTCCTTAGGTGTCCCTGTCTCATCACAAAGAAAGGGTACATTGGATGAGGAATTTGGCCTAATTTTAGGAATCACTGTGACTTTCATGCTTGGTAATTGTTGTAATCTAACTCAAGTGCTGCCACTCTGTTCTGTATATGCCACACCCTTTGACCTAAACTGCAACCATTGTCCCAAATCACACTTTGTACTTCTCTTGACTCCAGTAATTGTGTTCTTCCCTTAATGCCCACTGCCTGCATGCATAATGTATTCCTGGAATAGACTAGCCACAAACCTCTGTACTTTGACTCTAGGCAAACAACAGGATGTCCTGTTTCCTCAGGAATGCACAGGTGTGTCTCCCCCCACCTTTGCAGTTTTTCCCTTTATAAACCACCCCAAATCTTAGCCTAGTTGCGCAGTAGTGTAAATTCCACCCTCACCCTGTGTCGCTGGATACCAGCCTAAACAATAAAGTGCTCTCTTCTTTTCCCTCCAAGACGTCTTGGCCTTTTTATTCTTTTTGCCTTTTTACAATTTTCATTTTATTTTGGGGTGCAGCCTTTTGGGGTACAACAGTAATATGCTTAATTTCAGAATTCAGGCTTTTTATGACCCTTGCTGAGTAGCAAGTTTGTCTGTTTCCTTTACTTTCATCTTTAATCTTTTGCAGATGATTGCTATCATTTAAACTTAATTCCTTCATTTAAAAAAATAACTGTGCTCCTCTCCTGGGCATCTAGTCAGTTTCTAAACTAAAACTGACTAGCTTGGAACTGAATAGACACACACAGAGAGATAAGACTGGAAATCTTGATAATGAAGCCTTCTGCCTCACTCCATAACACTGAACTCTCACACAGCCTGCCATCTCTCTATTCCATTGAGTCCTGGTTTTGTAAGAGAAATTTTCTCTTATTAACAGTGCATGGTCTACACTGCTCTATGCTGCTCATCTCCTCCCAATATTCTGGGAATTGAGCCATTATAGTTAAAGCTGCCTAGATTAAATTCAGACAAGGATTAAGCTGACTAGAAAACCTGGGTTGCGAGGTAGAAACAGCCCCATTCCATGTTTAAGGAATTTATGGAATG